>VDFB02362405.1:0-99225 GCA_007258455.2 Sequoia sempervirens | reverse complement strand
TTAAAGAGCTTCAGACTATAAAAATGTTACCAGAGATATGCTGATTGGTAAGCTTACTGCTTTTGAGTTGAGTGAATTTGGTGATGCACTTCCTAAGGTTGAATCTTCATTCAAGGCCACTACTTCTAGAAGAGATAGACAAAGATATGATCTAGGTGAAAGTTCATCTAGAAAGACATTCAAGTATGAGGATGAAATGAGACAACTTGTTGAAGAAGAAAGAGAAGTTGAAGAACTTGAAGCATTGATTGTGAAAGAGTAGTTTTGAGGACAAGGTAAGTATAAAGGAAAGTTTCCTACAATGTTTCCTCTTGCAATAAGATAGGTCATTTTGCATCAAGGTGTCCCCGAGAGAGCTCAAGCCAAGATTTAATAAGCCTAAATTCCAAAAGAAGTGTTATGGTGTCAACAAGGAAGGTGTGATAGATGATGAATCTGATAAAGGAAATGAAAGTGAAGATGAATTAGTATTTATTTCTATCAAGGAAAATAATCTTGTGTCTACTAAATCTACTAATTGTACAAATGTGGAGAAACCTTAGTTGCCGAAATAAAGAGGAAAGATGAATGGGTAATTGATAGTGGTTGTTCATCATAAGGACAGGAGATAAAAAGTAAGTTTGTGAATTTGAAAAGTAAGGATGGTGGTGTTGTGAGATTTGGTGATAATACAACTGGTGTGATCTATGGAAGAGGATGCATTTCTCTTGATGGTAAGCATAGTACAAATGATGTCTTGTATGTTGAAGGTTTGAAGCATAATATTTTAAGTGTTGGAAAGATGGTTGATAAGGGATATAATCTTCATTTCATGGATGGTAAGTGCAAAATATTGGGAAATTTTGGACATGTGATTGCATCAGGTACAAAAACAAAAGGTAATATTTTCCATCTGAGTGCTACTAGTAAAAGTTGTTTGATTGCTCAAATTGATGAAAGCTGGTTGTGGCATAGGAGAATGTGTCATGTTAACTTTGATAATATTTTGAAGATAAGTTCCACTAAGGTTGTGAGAGATCTTCCTAAGCTGATGAAACCTACTAATGCCATATGCAAAGAATGTTAGTTAGGAAAGAAAACAAGAATTTCATTCTGAAGTAAACAACAAAATTCAAATGAATTGTTGGATCTTGTGCATACTGATTTGTGTGGTCCTGCTAGAACTAGAAGTTTACAAGGATATAGGTACTTCATGTTGCTTATTGATGACTATTCAAGGATGATGTGGGCTACTTTAAGGGAGAGAAATCAAGCTCGAAAAGTTCAAGATATTTCAAAGCATAATGGTGGTTGTGGTACAAGTCCTAGATTAAATTTGGAAATCGTGACAGAGTGGGTGAATTCACTCCTATGAGTTTAATTTTTTTTGTGAAGAGCATGGAATAAAGAGATAGTTATCTACACCATAGACCCCTCAACAAAATGGAGTTGTGGAAAGGAAGAACAAAATAGTTCTAGATGCTGCTAGAACCATGATGTTGGAAGGAAATGTACCTCATATCTACTAGAGAGAAGCTTAAGTACTGTTGTGTACACACTTAACTAGGTACAAATCAAAGGTGATATTGGTAAGACTCCTTTTGAGATATGGACTAGTAAAAAATGTACTGTTAGATATTTCAAGATCTTTGGAAGCAAGTGTTATTTCAAAAGAGATGAAGATATAGGGAAGTTTGATGCTAGGAGTGATGAAGGAATCTTTTTGGGTTATGCTACTAAAAGTAAGGCCTACCGGTGTTACAATAAGAGATTAAAGAAAATGGTTGAAAGTGCAAATGTTAAGGTTGATGAAGACTTTGGTACACTATCTAGAACCTGTGGATATGATTCTGATGATCAAAATGATTGTACAGAAAAAGGTCATAACTCAAGTCAAGTGAACATCATTCCGGTGGATCAAGAAGATCAAGAGGAAGGAGGAACTGGTGGAAGAACAGAAGAGAGATCATAAGAGCTTGAAATTGAAGAACATTCTAAGAAGACTCCGAGGTATGTAAGATTGAATCATTCAGAAGATCAAATTATTGGTGATAAGAACAAAGGTGTCCAGACTAGGAGAAATATTGCAGAATAATATTGTTTGATTTCAAAGACTGAGCCTAAAAATGTGAATGAAGCATGCAAAGAGGAACTACAACAAATTGAGAAGAATGATACATGGATTTTTGTTCCTAGACCTAAGGATAAGAATGTAATTGGAACTAAATGGGTCTTTAGAAACAAACTGAATGAACAAGGTGAAGTGGTTAGAAACAAAGCAAGACTGGTATGTAAGGGATATTCATAGATGGAAGGTATTGATTTTGAAGAAACCTTTGCCCCTGTTGCTAGAATTGAAGCTGTGAGATTGTTTCTTGCTTATGCTGCTTACAAAGACTACAAAGTTTATCAAATGGATGCCAAGTCTGCTTTTCTAAATGGCGAATTGGAAGAAGTGTATGTTGAATAGCCTAATGGATTCCAATTGACTGATCAGGGAGATATGGTTTTCCGATTGAAGAAAGCATTGTATGGAATCAAACAAGCTCCTAGAGCATGAAATGCTAGATTGGATAAGTACTTGGTGAAGTTTGGATTTAACAAAGGTACTGCTGATAGTAATCTATATTTCAAGAATGATGATAAAGATTTGATTTTGGAAGTTTTTGTTGATGATATCATATTTGGAGGAGATGATAGCTTGTGTATGAAGTTTGCTAATGAGATGAAAAATAAGTTTGAGATGTCAATGATTGGAGAGATGAAATTCTTCTTGGGATTGAAAATTACTCAGTTAGATAAAGGGATATTTATATCTTAGTCCAATTATGTGAAAGAATTGCTGAAGA
Source organism: Sequoia sempervirens (assembly GCA_007258455.2). Classification (NCBI taxonomy): domain Eukaryota; kingdom Viridiplantae; phylum Streptophyta; class Pinopsida; order Cupressales; family Cupressaceae; genus Sequoia; species Sequoia sempervirens. The sequence continues at coordinate 96,397 of VDFB02362405.1, read as the reverse complement.
AATTTGGTATGGAAGATTCAAAGCCAGTTGGTACACCTATGGTGACCGGATGCAAGCTGACAACTGATGATGATTCTACGAAGGAAAATCATACTAGATATAAATCAATGATTAGTGGATTGCTTTATTTGACTCAAACTAGGCCTGATATCATGAATGTTGTATGTATTGTTGCTAGATTTCAAGTTGATCCTAAAGAATCTCATGTGACTGCTATGAAGAGGATTTTCAGATAATTGAAGGGGATAGTTGATTTTGGTTTATGGTATCCTAAAATGATGATATTACTTTGAGTGCCTTTACTGATGTTGATTGGGCAGGAGATGTGAATGATAGGAAAAGTACTAGTGGTGGAGCATTTTTCTTGGGAAATAAACTAATTTCATGGTTAAGCAAAAAACAGAATGTTGTTTCTTTATCTATTGCAGAGGCAGAATACATTGCTGCTGCTAATAATTGTAGTCAAGTACTGTGGATGAAACAGATGTTGAAGGATATCAGAGTTGTGTATGATGAGCCTATTGCTATATTTTGTGATAACTCAAGTGCTATTAACATTTCTAAGAATCTGGTGTTGCATTCCAAGACCAAGCATATATCTATCAAGTTTCATTGTTTGAGAGAGAAAGTAAGTGAAAAGGAAGTTAGATTGGAGTATGTGCCTACTAAGGAGCAAATTGTAGACATATTTACCAAGTTGTTGCCTAAGGATACTTTTGAGTATCTCATAGGGAAGTTAGGGGTAATTACCTCTCCTAATCAAAACTAAGGATGCATTGATTTGCATCAATTCGTGCATTTCATGATCATATTTTGATCCAGATTGATGTTGTGGTGCCTGCTACTCAGGGGGAGTAGTCAAATGTTTAGATGTTCAGGTGTTCAGATATGTGGTTCAGAGCTTGTGTAGAGAAAAGAGATCTTTGTCATTGACGTCAAAGGGGGAGAAGAGCAATGTGAAAAATCTTTGTGGGGAGAAGAGTTGAGGAAAAATGAGTCAAAACCTAAGGGGGAGTAAGTGTAGTTGTGTTGATGGTATTTTTCACATCATGTGTTGCCATCAATGCCAAAGGGGGAGATTTTTGGATGTTATGTTGTGTTGCTGATATGTGGTTGTCATTGATGTCAATATTATCTTTGTTGCATTAGAAGTTGCATATGTCGAGGATATTGAGAAAATTGTAATAAGAAGTGCTACAGGTTATCAGTGGTAAAGTGAAGTTCTTTTTGTCAGTGTGATAAGTATGTTGTTGTTCAGAGGTTGTGGACTAAAGAGGTTTTCTTGCCGAGTATATCTAGTTTATCCATGTCAAGTTTCAGAGATCCGAGTTATGAAGATTTGTATTCTAATAGTTTTTCTGCTACTTTAGTTTGTGTTCTTGAATGAAGATCCTGTGATTCCAGTAAGTTCAGTTGTTGTGGATGCTTCTCTGATGTTTCATGATGCTTGTGGATGTTTCTATTTTGTGCTCTATCTATGTTGCATGTACGCATTAATCGTTGTGCTCGTGATCCAAGATTTTCTCTTGCGTGTTCATGTTTTTCACGTTCTTGGTCGACAAGGTGTTTAAGCATGTTGTGGATCTTCGAGGAGTAATTAATTGAAGTGGTTCATTTTTTAGGATGTTATTTTCGGTCTTCACTATGTTGTGGCCAACCTTGGTTGATTCACATGAATAATCTTTATTGTTTTGGGCCGACTGTTTATATTCATTTTATTATTTCTTTGGAGCTGACTTATAGTGATGTAATTTCTTGTTGCAGATATATAAGAGTGATTTTTTTATCATTTGAAGGCATGAATGTGTGTGTGTGTGTGTGTGTGTGTGTGTGTGAAGTGTAAGAGTCTTATGTGTGAATAAAGTTCAAATCATTCGAAGGAAGAGTAGAAAGTGAAGAAGAGTGAAGAAGTGTTCATGTGCTTAACCGGAACTGTAACTAGGCATTAGCAGATGCTATTTTCTCAGTTCAAAGTCTGATGGATTTAATCAAAAACTTTTTGTAAGACAGTGAGTTTTCCTTTGGGAAGTAAGCCTATTTTTTATTTGAGCAGTGAGCTCTAGGTAGTGTGCTTGAATGCATGTGCATTTCCCATTTATAATTTCTTATACTTTTAATAGGGTATAATCTTGTGGACTAACCTCCACCGTGGTTTTTCCCCTAACAAGGTATCCACATAAAAATCTTGGTGTTATGTGTGATTCTGATGTGTTTTTCTTTTATGCTTTCATCATCAATGATCAGATCTGAGAATAAGATTAATAAGTTGAATAAGTTTGAAATTCAGTGACAACTGATTCACCCCCCTCTCAATTGTTTTCCCTTGAGTTGCCAACAAAGACAACATGAATTTTAGAGCAAGATACAAGGACCTCATGAGATTCACTATCTTAGAGCAAGATATAATATGATTTATAGAGAATTACAATGATTTTCCAGCACAACACTCTATTGACTGAGGCATTACAACACAATTGCTCTTTCCTTTCACAAAATTTTAGCATTATTTATGCTAGATATTCAATACAATTTTCACACACACTTCTTCACACTTGTACACTTCTCCTCCACTATTGCATTTGAAATGATCTTGAATTTATATCCACCACAACACTTAAATTCTACAATTTAGTCAACCAAGAAGAAAATAAACAATGAATTCAACTGGTTGGCCACCAAAAACATAATGCAGTCCTATCCTAAAGATAGAGAGAACCAAAAAAAATATTAGCACTTCTTCCAATGTGATCCAAAATAATTTACAAGTAGGTGCACAATGATTTTCCAACACAACACTCTATTGAATGAGGCGTTACAACACAATTGGTCTTTCCTTTCACAAACTTTTAGCATTATTTATGCTAGATATTCAATACAATTTTCACACACTTGTACACTTATCCTCCACTATTGCATTTGAAATGATCTTGCATTTATATCCACCACAACACTTCAATTCTTCAATTTGGTCGACCAAGAAGAAAATAAATAATGAATTCAACTGGTTAGCCACCAAAAACATAATGCAATCCTATCCCGAAGATAGAGAGAACCAAAAAAAATCTTAGCACTTCTTCTAATGTGATCCAAAACAATTTACAAGTAGGTGCACATCAATCTAAGTCAACATTAAGGAAACATGTGAATGAAAATTTGAAGCACATAACCAGTCGTCCCATAAGCATACTTCTCATTGAAATTAACATGATGCAATCCCAATCATGATATGTTAGGACCCAAATCTATCATAACACATCTTCTATTGCTAGTGCAACCCCCAAGCACACGATACAAGCAAAGGAACAAGCCTTGTCAGCTAGATATCCACAAAAGACCAAAAAATCCAACTTAAGATGCAATACAACACCAAAGCATCCAATTAATAACATGTGGATCACATGGGGATGTTCCTTGAACATCTAATAACACATTCATACATTTATTTCATATTATCATGCCATTTACAACCACCATAAATCAAATAGGTATAGAATACTTTATCCAGGAAACACAAAATACATAGACATGAGATATAACAATAACATATAAGCTTGCTGACCACTTCAACACATGATATTGGAATTGAGACACTACAAAAATGTTGAGATCATATTCACCAAGTCACGGGAGTAGAGACATCACTGCGGAGAAATGCGGAGCATTCCCCGAACTAGTCCAGACAACCATCAACACTGTCAACCTTCTGCGATTCACAGAACTCTCCTCAACAACATAGGTGACTTGAAAAGATAGGAGTGCAACATCCACATAACACTAACATTGAATACCAAACCACAAGACTAGAACTACAACAATAGATGAATGCAGAGCATTCTCCTGGACAAACTTCAATGCAACATTCAAACACAAAAATACTTAAGCAATTTATGGAAGCCAAAACTTCCTTTCAGCAACACATAATTCATCAGGAGATCTAGCATAAGACATACTATAGAACTTCAATAACATCTCTCCACCATTAGTCATGCTTCTAATCCTCATCTTAATATATCATTATAAAATTAACTTTGCTAACAATAATAATGCATTATATGAATATCAACAATACTTCTTTGATAAGGCATGCCATCCAACCATGAACTTCATCACTTCTTTGATAAGGCCTAACATCCAACCATGAACTTCATCATCAATATTAGCACAAACTGAATATAACAATGATAACTAGTGCCAAGGACTAACAACTTACTACTCAAGTGTTGATATCAATGACAACCAACAATCAATGTTGACAACCATGACAACAACTACCAACAATCTCCTTAGTATTGACATCAACAAAAACAATTTCCAACAGAATTTTTAACTCACAAGTTGCGAGTTTGATATTTTCTTCCCAGGTATATCAGTATTCTTATATCTAATTGCTTTGATTTATTGCAATCTTTCCCTCTTCTAGTTCATATACCAACATAGTTTGTTAAGGAAGACTTTCTAGAAGGTGAAGTGGTGTAAAATGTTGTCAAACATTATGACATCTTCAAAGGAAAAGGGTACATCATAGGATTGTTCCCTAGGAGATATTTGTTGCATAAGCTAGCTTTTTTTTAGTATATGTTACCTTCAAGCAAGTTGGGGAAATGTAGAATGACCATTTCCTAAATAGAGCAATTGAAGAGAATCTGAAAGACATTGGTGAGTGTCTGGTGGTAAGAATCAAAGAGGTTTATTTTGCAATTTTCTTCCTCTTGTCACATGTTCTCCATCCCAAGGTTGCACTAGCTCGAAGGACTCAACCACCTTCTCCACAAGAGAAGAAAGGTGAAAATTCAGTGGAGATAGTTCCTATGTAGGAATAATGCTTAGTAGTAGTATTTTTTGAAAAGTTTTGTATATGGGTATTAGGATTTCATGAAAATATACTCTATAATTAGGGGTTTATATTGGCATTGATGTAATTACACTTGCATTAGGATTTTATGAAAATATTCGCTACAAATAGGAGTTGCTAATGTCAAATCTTGTTTATATTGGCTTTGATGTAAATTTAGTCCTTTTGTTTTAGTTCCTCCTCCATAGATTCATGGTTGAGGTCACAGAGGCTCAACTGAAACTGGTTCCATAATGTATACTATTTCTTATATATAAATTAATATAATATATAGGTTATAAGGCTTTTGTAGAAAAAAAGAAGAACAAAACCATTAAAATGTATCAAATCCAATACCCTATAAGATTTATGAGATCTAGATTACAAATGTGGTTTTATTTTCCATATACATAATGTTTGTTGAAATTAAATTCAATATTACAATTATTTAATCCCTCAAAAAGGTTTCTATTTTTCAAGGTGTTTAGATCCTTCTCACCTATGTGATCCATTCTCTAGTTCCATAACATAGTTTTCTTTGCAAGCAACTTAGTCCCTAAAACATGAGAACCCTTAGGTAACCATAGAGAATGACCATTAGATGTGGATACAACACCTTTTTTTCTATTGATTCCAATGGTAAGGTGAATATTTTGTAGATATTTTCACCATATAAATAGAATAAATATTGTATTAAAACTTGCATGCATCCAAATAAAATAGAGAGCCTATCTAAAAACCTTAGAAAAAACCATAACACCTCAAAGTATCTTTCATCCTCTACTTTATAAAATAACAGGTACACTCAAATTATTTAATTTTCTTACCAAAAGTAGGTTCCATGCCAAACCACAGGTATGCAATATACCATTGATCCCCTTCACTTGTTCTTAAAAAATAAAATTAGGACCCTTCCGTGGCCAAAAATATTTAGATGAAAATCATCTCCAAGTTACCTTACCACCATCATATTCTTTATCTTTTATAAGCCAATCCTAATGTGAGGTCATGCCAAAAGATGCACTAGAGTCAACTATCCACACACCTTCCAATTCATGTGTAACAAAGACATGACAAAGGAACCACCATCATCCTAGGAAGAATTCTTAGACTCGACATTTGAATCTCTCTTTTTCTTATTATTTTTCTCCTTATAGTCTCAGCTTCTAAAATGAATAACTTTCCACACTTCTAACATTTTCCTTGGAATTTCCAATTGATCTAGATCTCTCATGAGGTTTAAATATAGAATTATTTTGCTTCTTTCCCTTTTCCTTACCTTTTTATTTATATATACCATGAATAAATAGGGCCTCCTTAGTATATTTAGAAGTCTTTATTTGTATCTATTTCGAAAGTAATGGTGGTACCACCTCATCCATTTTCAACTTGGTTGTAGTGTTTCCAATATCCATAAGAAGGTGGTCCCATGAATATAAAAAATAACACAACAAATTCGTATAACAATCATCCTCTATTTTTATTCCACTAGAGAGCAATTGGGTAACACTCATGTTAAATGAATTTATATTTTCAAAAAAGAACCATCATCCACCATATTGAGGGTATACAACTTATTTCTTTGAAAAATGTTTGTTAACTAGATATTTAGTTTAATATAAATCTCCCAGTTTGTGTCAAAGGAGTGTTTTAGAGGTATCTTCATGCATAATTAATAAAGATTGAACTGGCTAAATAGAGTCTAATGAGAACCTTACCTTTTCTATCCATTTTATCCTAGTATTATAGTGAAATAGCAATAAATTTGGGTCCATATATTACATCTCATAAATCTATATCCATGACCATATGTACTCCATATTGAGATTTCAAATCTCAAATTTTGTGCCCAAGAACTCCATTTCTATTCTAGTTGTACTTTCCATTTCTTCTTGCAATAAGATCAAACCTTATTGTGTAATCTCCCACTCAAATGGGGAGTAATAAAAAATCCCTCCCCAACACCTAGAATATGAGGTGATCATGTTTTAATAACAAATAAAAGGAATAAATGTATGCATAAATTATTCCTAAACTAATATTAGAGGAGGTTATTGTGCAAATTTTAGATATTTACAATTACATAAAGGAGAAACACATATAAAACATATAAAATTCATACAACAAAATAGTTGTGCATGGAGAAACACGTTAGGGAAAAAATATGCACTCCAAATTAGCCCAATGTATTATTCAATAATCTAAAAATGGTTATAATACACTTATAAAGCAAGCCTTTATAGTAGTATCACCAATGAGACTTAGAGTAATTTTTGGCAGCATAATAGTACCTACAAAACTTATTCTCCATACCTCCATCTCAAGAACCCAATAAATAGTTGAAGTACTAAACAAAAACATCAAATAATAATTATAAAACCATGTGGTAAACCCACCCAAATGCCTACTTAGAAAACTAGCTCACAAATCCCAAGATGAGCTCATAGGCTAAAAATAGCATAATCCTTCCACATATCATAAGCACATCCCAATTTATTGACAACTTGGAAATTCCATTTTGGCTTCAATATATCTATTCAAGGATTATTTATGATGTGTCATAATACACATAATAAGTTGGGAAACAATTGTACTTCCCCTTAAATCTCTTTTCTATGTCCTATACATTTTTACATTTCCAATATGGGAGGCACAAATTTTGAAGGCCACAACTTCTGATCTAGGAAGCTATTTGGGCTTAATTTTTTCTAAATTTTAGTGTTAAGAAAATCTATGTAATAGGAATCCTTGGAAGCAATTTCAAATAATCCAAAAAAAATATTTTTTCCTAAAATAAAATCTATAGCCTAAAAAATGAGTTTTATATTTCATAGTTTAAAAATTACATTCTTTATAGATGTAACATTAGGAGAAAGGTTCAGGAAACTTTACTAATAGATACAAAACATTAAAAACAAGTATAAGGGGTAGAACTAAGGAGAAAAATCAACAAAAATGCGAGGCATGAACACCTAAGGAATTATAATTTTGATGTTGTCCTAATGAGGCATATAGTTAGCATTTCTTCCAAAATTATTGGATAGATTATCTTATTGAGATCATGGGTGGGAACACAAATTGTGTGGATCCATTTCTTGTGATTTAAAAAAAAAATCCACAATGTGGAATATCCTTCATAAGCGAGGTTTTAGTATAATTCTCTAGAAAGGTTGAATGAGTGTGACCTTACACTTTGTAGAATTTGACAATAAAAATATAGAAAGGTCACATCCCTTTTTCTTTGATGTCAAAGGGGGAGCGTTAGAGAAAGGGGGAAAAGTATGTTTGCCATCAATGACAAAGGGGGAGATTTTTGGAATTGATTGTCATTGATGTCAAAGGAGTATGAGATATTTTTAGAATATCGTCATTGATGTTAAAAGCATATGAACGAGATTCTTGTTGATGTCAAAGAAGTGAAATACAAGGTTGGAAAGTGATATGATGATACAAATATTATAGCTTAAAAACAAGAATACATTGATCATATTCAAGAAATTATACATTCGATAGGATGAAGAAATAATTCATGATTCAAAGAAAAAAAGACATACATACCTTGCAAACATAATTAAATATTTGAGATAGCAATTAACCAAGGTAGTGATGAGTATAGGAGGATTAATTACCATTGATAATAGCAACAATCATTAATTAGAGATTTGTTTTAAGTGATATTTTCAACACTAATTGTTGTCCATGAATATTGATATCAAGAAGCTATAATGAACTAATCCATGAAATACTATGAACAAGTTGGTTGACTAAGAGTTATGTTTTAATGTGAATATTTTAAATGTTGTCCAACCTGATTAGTGGTGCCTATTGGAGACTGAAATTAAATTAATATTATTTTTTGTTTTATGAGGTTGACCCCTTCAAGGAAATGTCACTTCCTTTAGTATGATGACCTTTAATAAGTACTAAATAATTATAAATAAAAGTAATATTGTCGACCCCCTTCAAGGAGTCACATCTTTTGAAGGAGTCACCCTCTTTCATGAAGGTGTGTTGTGGTATAAAAATAAAGTTGAATTGGAAGATTAAATGAATGTATACAATGAAAATAATTCACAAGAAGAGTAGATAAATTACAAAAGTAGATATGGTAAAGAAGATATAAGCATGGAGAATATGAAGGATGTTACACATTGTTGAAAATTTATGAGTAGAGTTGAAAGGAGGTTTATGAGAAAAGTTAATAGATATTTGTGAGTGTGAGATACATAGATATATAAGTAAGAGAAGTGGAGATAAAATCTGAAAGAAACTCAATGATAAATTAGAGAAATTAATACCAGATCTAAGGACAAGACTATAGTAGATTGGTGATCAAACTTAAGGCATATTTAAGGAGACTTATGAGGTAGGTTCAACCAGAATTATGAGGCGAATAATGAAGCATATTTGAGTAGACCTATGAAGGATTTGCAAGTAGATTTTATGAAGAATTTATAAGTGAGGAAGATTGAAGTAAACAATATATATATATATATATATGAAGATTATCAAGAAGAAGCAAATAGAAGTGGAGCAATGAACATATAAGAAATATATCGATATCATTTAAGGAAGAAGTGTGAAGAAATGAGTATGAGATACATTTATATATATATATATATATATATATATGAAGATTATCAAGAAGAAGCAAATAGAAGTGGAGCAATGAACAATAAGAAATATATCGATATCATTTAAGGAATAAGTGTGAAGAAATGAGTATGAGATTTATATGAAAGAGATTTAAATGATCACCCATTGAAGTGATACTCAAGAAGGAAAATACTTTTTTTCATTTGGATGTCGGTGCTTCCTAAAGTAGAGATTGGTGTCTCTTGCGAAGTTGGTGCTTAGTTGTGGGTATTTGGTGTCACCAGTAGGTTTGTGCCTATGAATTGAGGGGATCGATGACTCTTGTTAGTTGGTGCCTACAAAGTTGTAAGAAGTGATTAATATAGAAGTAATATTTTGTCATGGTTTCCTCTCGTAAGGGTTTCCACGTAAATTGTGTGTTCTTCTTGTTATTGATATTGTGAAATTTATGTTATTGTGATTGTTAAGTTGAAAAATTAAAATATTGTATTATATTGATTCACCCCCCTCTCTTATTATAATTGTGTTAATCAGTTCTCATTAAAAATGGGTAGAAGAAGGCCATTAGGGGGATGGTAACCCTATCAAAAAAGAAAGGAAATTAAATGAGAAATGAAACCCTGAACACTATCATTAAATTATGGTCTACATTGTTCCAAGTGTGTAAGGGAGATTATAGGGTCCATGTTAAATTGAAATTGAGACATGAAGGCATGATAAACATCAAAAAATGAGTGTATGAAAATAGTAGGTAAGGTGTAGAGCCAATATAAGGCAATATCTCTCAATGTTCTAGGAAAGAATTATTCCAATCTACATAATCAACACATAAATGTGAGTCAATCATATGGTGGAGAAGTGTTTCACATGGTGTAATGGATAGCCATGTTTATTATATTTTTCAAAATAAAGGTTCCCCATATTGACAAGAGAAGGGTATGTAAGAATCTCAAACAATAAAAAAGAGCATAGCCATGAAAATGTATAAGGAGAAATAGAAGGTAGCTCACAAGAAATATATGGTGATGCTTTCAAAAAATAAAATGATATATAATTTTTAGTACACAAAGATTATGGAGCAATGAAATAGTAAGGATTAAGGTCTATAACATATAGTTTTGATGTAGGAGAATAAATAGTGAATAAAGGATCATACAAATGACGTGCAATATCTATCAAAGGAGGAAGTTTATCCAATATAATGTTATGAAAGTGATTGATTATGCTAACATTCTCAACATTGTGTACAAGAGGGAGTTCATCATCTAAAGAAAGAGGAGGGGATAGAAAAAATATTGCATCTTGTTGAGAGAAGGATTTATATAAGCATGAGTGTCATCATCACTCAAAGAAGAGTTGTCAAAGTCATTGAAAGAGAGATTATCAATATAAATTTGAGAACCATGTTTTGAAGAAGTATATTCAACCATAAGGATAGGATACCAATAGGAAATGAAGAGGAATAGGTCTCCCAATCCTTTGGGAGTTCCAAGGAGTTTGAGCATGCAACCAAAAGAGGGAGAGAAATTAGAAAAGGCATGTGACCATTGTGGACTAGAGAAGATGTATTAGAAGGATTTTCAATAAAATGAAAAGCAAAATGAAATATAATAGAATAAATATCAACATCATCTATCTTGATAGGTCATGGAGATAAATAGAGTGAATTATTCTAATAGAGAAGGAAATAATTCATAAGATCTATGAAGGTAGAAATATGAGGAATATAACTGAGAATCTCATGTATGGAACATGTTTAATATATCTATGGTATAGATGAAGGCTATATCATCTAAGACATAGCAATAAGAATAAATAAAAAGTGAGAGTGCATCATAGTCCATGATGTATGCATGTAGAGAATCCTAAGAGGATGAATTACAAGAATCCATGAGAAAGATTGGAAGATAAGAAATTATGAAGAAAGGTGTAGACTATCTAGCCAAAGACAACCAATTTTCTCCTTTAGGACTATGGAACAAGGTTTGAGGAAGCACCCCAAAAATTTGAGGAAATAAACAAATTATTTTTAACTTTGGAAGAAAATATAATGAAAATGAATATTTTTTTTTGTTAAATTAGTAGGTTCACCAAAATTTAATGTAAAAGTAAGCTACTACTAACTTTTATCTTACATTAATGTGATTTGGGTTATAAAATGCTAATTTAAAGGAGGTTGGAATACAAAATAAACAATCTAAATTCATAAATATAGATGATAGAAAGAAATGATCTTGGCGGGTCATAAGATAGAGCTCACTTCCTATTACATGTCTATGATGCACGGATATCTACATGATCTATTATCATCCTTCTCACATTCTATCATCCCAATATCACACTATCACTCTAAAAATTTGTATTCAAAGTATTCATGAGATCTTGAACTCGCCTATACAACAAGAAACAAGGACGGTAAAATTAGAAAACTAAAAAATACTAGATAATACAAAAATAAATTTATATTAAACTAACTAGAAAAATTGAAATAATTAGATGACAAGATAAAGGAAGAGAGAATGAAACATCCTTGTAAATTTAGTCTTCTAAATAACTTTATCTAAAGAAATAAAAACGGTTTTTTGACTAATTAGGAACATTCCAAGAATGATTAAGCCCTTAATTTATTTTTTTGACCTCCATGGATATTAAAATATAAAAGAGATTTATAATAGTTTGTGTTATTACCCTACATGCATCTAAGACTAAGAGCAATAAATCAAAATAAATCTATGAATATCAAATCCTAGGTCTACAAGGATTGGTAAACTACTGTGTGTGAGATTGGATAAAGGGTGGTGATGGTTACTAAGTGATTTACCAATAGAAATTTAGAAGGAAATGGAAAAAAAGAGATACAATATTATTCAAACAAGAATAATAACCTATTGAAATAATATTACCAACATGATGTAGAAAAGAGAAGTGAGCACATGGAGATGTCAATAAAAATCTAGCAACATGAAACTTCAACAATGGAGGTGTGATTGGAAAAGAATAGCCAAGAGAGAGGAGAAATATTTATTATTGTTGGGGAAGAAAAAAATAAAAGATTAATTTTCAAAAGAGTTCATTGGAAGTTGAAGGGTCAAATTCAAATGCAAGAGGAATTTTTAGATAGAAAAGCATTATAATAAGTGACAATGGGTAGTTGAGAAAAAAAAATGAACTTGTAGGACACTAGTGCATTACACAAACATCCACATGTTGCACTCACATCCTAGAGAAACCACTAAAAATTTAACATGTGATCTTAGGTTAGTGAGAAAAATTAGAATGTGGTAAATAAATTTTACAATCTAATGAAGGAAAAGGCCAAGTCCAAGGCTAAAATGATCCCCAAAACATGTTATAGGAATGGTCACCAAATTAACCCCAAAACATATTGTGAAATTATAAGTGTATGCATTTTTTTAATGTTATATTGTCATATATCTTTCAAGAGAAAAAGAGAATGCCAACAAAGAGAAAACTAATTATTGAGGGTATAACCATGCTCCACCAACTAAATATTATTTGATCACAAGATCAACCAAGTATATGCAACATCATCAACTGACTATTACCTTAGCCAAACCACTTTCATCCTCAATCATGCCCAGGCATGAAAGTTAAGAAACCAAATCCTAGATTGCACTCTATATGTCATGCTTCAACCCAAATACATACATCGAAACCATATCCTCAAAAATAAGACCAAGCATTTGTTGGGTGAAAATTATGTAATCATCTTTTCAATAGATTACACAACCTAGACTTCAACCACAACTATGTGAGATATAATCTCTCCTCTCAGAAAGGGGAGGTGCCCTTCTTACTGCTAACATAAGCTATAGTAAAACTAAATAAGTATTTACACAATGTACACTACACTTACGAAATGGGGGGGTGTGTCACATTCATGCTTGTCTCTTTTTTCAGAGAAGATGTTTTGCAATGCTTCACCGTTGATAGTTCTTATTCAAAAGAAATTTAAACTAAAAACAAAGTAGTAATGCCAATACCTCTATCTTGTCAAAGAAAAGAGTAGAGATACTAGGTATGATAATAATAAAAAAATAAAAGAAAGAGAGAAAAGATCACGAAGGCACAAAGTCATTTTGTAGCTTTTCAACAATGGATCTACAAGAATCGTAACGTTTGTTGCATTAAAATTAAAAAGTCTTCTTAGATACAACAATTCCTCAAACAACATGAACGATTACAAGAACAAAGTCTTGTAGATCCTTCAAGAATAGTATCCAAACATAAACGTAAGTTCAAATGAAGAATGTAACACAAAGTTTACACAAATCTATTTGAAGCCCTTCAGATCTCATCTACTAACCACTACCAATAAGATCAATCCACAAGATTATCGAATCCAACACAAATTTTGGTATGCCATTCTCTTCTTTATTGATCAGATTTTTCATTCACAATCATGAACATAAAGTTTCACAAATCTGCTTCAAAAGGGTAGCACTTCGTTGAAAAATACTAAAGGTAAAGATTACAATAGAAATCCCTCTTATTTGTAAAAGAGAGGGAAGAGAAAACCTAGGAAATTAGTTGAGTAAAATTAGGAAAGTTAGGTGAGCTAATTTAGGAAAATCTCACCTAACTTTGACTAAGTCAAAATTTAATTCATCTCCGTGAAACTACATCTCAGATTTAGTATAATTACATTTGTAGAAAAGACATTTAAGATGTCACAAACTATTTACAAGATGCATAAAGGGAAGCATCAAAAAGTATAACACTGGAGATCAAGAATCTTCATGGTTCCTTGCTTGGGCGCGAAAGTCTTCATACTTCTTCTTGGTATCCTGCATGAATGTATCATCCAGACCAATGATGTAATCCACAATGGTGTGAATTCTGGTGATTGATCTCATGGTGAATGAGTGAACCTTTTTGCACCTGTCAAGATGCATCTTGAGGTTGTCAAGAGTGAGTTGTGTATCACAAATAACATGCATAGAGGTCTTCAAAAATTATGCACTCTCTACTTGCTTCGTGATGGCTTCTTTGAAAATTTCACAAAGTTCGGTGGTTGGGAGGAAGATACGGTTTTCTTCAAGGAGTTGTCCTGGTAACTCAATTCATTTTTCAAGGATAGCATGATGCCCTTCAAAATCTTCATGCACTTGGTGGAGGTCTTCGATGAGAGACTTGATTACTTGGATATGGTGTTTCAGTGATTCTCTTACTTCCACATATTCCTCCTTGTCAGGGATCACCCCAACTTCCACCAATTTGCTGAGCTTTGCCTATTTCATTTGTGACCACAATAACATGAATTTTTCCATTTCTTTGCGCTCTTGGGAAAGAACATTTTCTTCCTTATCAAGCTCTATTTTGAGCTTGGCTATCTAAGTAGCTTTTTCATCTGCAACAACTATAATCTGGGAACCATGTTCTATAATTTCATTAATGAAATCATATAACACTCTGCCTTTGGAGGAAAACTTCTCAACTTTCTTCACAACTGGGTCCTCAACACTTATCATTGCCAATGGTTGTGTATTACTTGAAGATCCTGCAAGTCTCCTTAAAACAATGGCATAATGCTCTGCCTTCTATTTGTACATGTTTTGGGCTTGCTCCATTTTGTCAAGCCTTCCTGCCAGTACATCCATGGTTACCTGTGCATATGCCTTTGCACTTTCATTCATGATCTTGCCAAGCTGGATTCTTGTTACTATGTAGTACTCCATGTTTACATCCCCTTCCTCTTGAGGTGGTACACAAATCTATGCATATTTATGACCGGCCTTGTCAAAATGAAGCCTTGAATACACTTTCACTTTTTTCTTCCCCTTGGATTTTGGAGGGGCTATCTCTTCAAGATCAAGCTCTTCTAGAGAGATCATTTGCTTTTTCCACTTCAATACTTGTGATACCAACTAGGAGGGAAGAGAGGAGGTACAAACTTCTTGGCCGACTGTCAACTCTTTTGTCACTACCGCTTCTGAAGGAATGACTGGTATAGTGACAATTGGCATAGTGTCTGTCATAACTACTCCAGTAGTTTGCACATTGAGTTGACCATGCAAGGATTCATCCACAAACTTGTTGAATTCAACTTATGAAGTGATATCATAGGATGGAGATGACAGGCTAGGAATGGATGATGGAGGGCTTGACAAAATATCAACCGTTTGTATACTTGTCACTGATGGAGGAGTATCAAGTATGGTTGATGCTGCAGGGGGTTGTGAAATGTCCACTACGGGTATTGTAGATGTAGGAAGAGGTGATGTAGGAAAAGGTGGTGGAGGAGTGTTTGGATTAGGAGGTGTGTGAGGAATGTTTGAAGTCACGGGCGATGATGTCTAGGGAAAATCCTCGACTACATTCTCATGTGGAGATATAGTCTGTTCTTCATCATACCCGAGTTCCTATTTATTACCCTCTTTCTCTTCTTCTAGATCACCTTCTTGATCTTCAGACTCTTGTTCTCCTGCAAAATCTTCTTCCTCTTCAGAGTCTGCTTCTTCTGAATCTTCTTCTTCAGTAGATTCATCGCTTAAATTTTTTTCTTCTTCGAAATCTATCTCTTCAGAAACATGCCCTTTTCCTTTTGAGCGAGATGGTTCAAATTTCATAGTCTCTTCTTCTTGGATGAACCGTGTATCCTTCTTGCCAACAATGAACTTAATCCTAGGGCCTCTTCGAGAAGAAATGGGAATAGGCACATGTTTATCTTTCGTGCAGAGTTCCTGTTGTTGGTTGGCTTCTGCTCCAGGTTCCTCTCCTTCAGATTTTGTCCTGAAAGTTTTCATCTCAAAGCCATGTTTGTGCAACCACTCTACAGTGTTAGCCAATATGGGAGCAAGCCTCTCTTTGATGGAGACACTTTCCTTCTTGGACCATTGGATTGCAGGAAAAGGTCTTTTGGAGATTTCATGTTCATCGTAAGCAGTGTTCATGATGTCACCAGGGTCTATGAAACCCTCTGGTAGGTCAGTAACACCAAGATCCCTGATCTGTTGTACAATTAACTTGCAATAATCCATTTTACGGATAGCCTCCTCATCTCTGCAATTAGCCTAGATGTCTTCAAAGCGGTACTTGTGCTTGTGACCTGTTTTTAACTTCTTTTTTACATTCTAGTAATCAAAGTCAAATCTGTATTTATAGGTCCTTATTGTCATGACCTACATTTCTGCATAGACCGATTTGGATTTTTGCACACTTTTGATGGTATATCTACCAATCGTCAGTGGAAACTTGAATCCCAATTTGTGAATCATCATTCATTCTTTGTGAACTAAAATTAGTTGTCTACATAACTCCATGAGTATCCACTTGTCTGAGTGATATCTGGGCAACATGTAGGGGCACCCAGTGTAGCATCCTACCCTCATGTAAGTAAAAGTTGGAAATTGTAAGAATATGCATTTGATTTTACTCACCACTTTGTAGGCTTCGTCGGACACTCTCTTCTTCTCAAGAGTTGGGTCAAAATTGAAAAGTAGAGGCACAAAGAAAGCATCGGTGACCCTTTTGAAATGGTGAAGGATTTCCTTTAGCTCTAGTTGATAGAAATATTTGTACACAGGTACAGACTATCAGTTCCCTTTTGTAGATAAACCTAGGAATTCCCTCATCACAACAACAACATACACCAGATAAGAAGTCATATAGAACTTCAAAGTGGTTGGCACGTTTATCAGTTGTTCATGGATTTCATCATTGATCTGTTTTCCCAAATAAATATGAGCCTTTTGTCTTCTTATGATCCGGATGTATTCATACATCCACTCCTAAAAATGAGATGATTCAGGTAATCCCTTAACTCTACTCAAGAGTGTTATCATGTCCCTGACATCTTCTTTGAAGTCACTTCATGAAATTCCCTTCAGCCATCTTGAGATAGAATGCCTGGGTTTGTTCAACCACTGACTATTTATCAAGCTCTTAGATTTATTGGGATATGAGTCATAGAATTACTACACTTGTTGTATTGAAATTTTAGTGTATTTTTCCATTTGTGGGACTCTGAAAATAATATCAAAGAAATCAGGGTCAAGTCTCATTATCTCTTGTCCAAAGGAATCTATCACACTTTTTCTTTCCCTGATGTAATGGGATGCAACTTGGAGGCTGAACTCTATATTGTGTGAAAAAGTAAGGAATGTGGACACTAGATGTAGATTACTGTGTACAATGGCTCTCAAGGAGTCTTCAAGAGGCTTTTGCTCAGTCCTTTTTACAAAATCAACAAGGTCTTGATGACCAACCTTGGTGTCCTTTATTTCATCCACCTTTGAAATCACCACTATAGGTGGATAGACACCTTGGTACTTGTATTTCATTTTTCCTTTAGCCTTAGAAGACAATGGAGGCTTCTTGGCTATCATCTAGGAGTAACTTGATCAAGAGATGTCACCTTGAGGATCTCTTGATGAGATCTGGAGAGAAACTGCAAAGATGGTGAATCAACAAACGTTAGACAAAAAATTAGCATTGGGATGCATGAAGTGAGCAACGAGACACGAAAAATGATGCAAAAACAAAGAAACAAGGTTCGAAGCGAAGATAGAGCAATTTGGAAATGTCGAAGACAAAAACTGCCAAAAGTGTAAGGGGAAAATCAATGCCCTTGCACTTAGAGAGGTGACTTCAGGTGTAAGGGCACTGAAAATCAGTGCCCTGAAACTTGGAAGGAAAGTTTGTGAAATGTGTCAAGGAGCTGAAAAATAGCACCCTGACACTTCGTCTCTGAAATATTTTCCTCAAGTGTAAAGGCGGGTTAATTTAGCGCCTGGGCATTTTGAAAAGATCACTCCAGTGTAGGAGTGGTGATTTTCACTGCTCCTACACTAGGAGTTAGTGAAAAATGCAAGTGAAGTGCAATGATGCTCAAGAACACCGCTCGATCAAGGAGTTGTAAAGAAGTTGTGGAGTTCCACATGTAGAAGGGCGAGTATTGAAATCAATATGCAATAGCGGCAAAATTATCACTTTAACATATGGACAAATGATTGAATATAGAGAACAGTGAAGCTTCAAAAGAAAACGCCGCTTTCAATCATGCAAACATGGAAGAAAGTATTTATGAGAGGAATTAAAGACATCAAGGAATGATGAGGAGAAAGACAAACTAGGGTATGTGCCATAAAAACCAACACAAAAACCCTAGCACATGACAAAGACAAAAGAGAAACGAAAATGGAACCATAATAAAACCGCACGATACAGTGAGAGGAATGAAGATCTCAAAAGTTTAAAGGATTCAATGTGAATCACTAAGAAAAAATAAACATGGAAAAAACAAAACTTAAAGAATGACTAAGAACAAAAAACATTAAGAGCACAAAGAGAGAAAAGAAATGAAAACAAACCTCGAAGAATGTGGAAATCCCAACCTCGAATCAATGAGAAATCTTAAAAACGTGAGTTGCAAGAGGAAAGAAGGTCGCCCAACAGTTGAGAAGTGAAATAATGAAGATAAAAATGAAGTAGAGCAACCTAAAATCACTTTTAAGTGATTCATAAGTGAAATAAAAGAACTCAAGTCGTGCAACCAATTAAGGCGCATTAAGTGGAGAAACTAGAAAAAAGTGTAATAAGATGAAAAACACCACCCAACTTTTAAAATAGTTAAGTATGGAGACTTGGTGCACAAGCGCTAAAAATCAGTGGTTGTGCACCAAACTGACTTTTACTAAAGTTCATAAGCGCTGAAATTTAGCGCCTTTGCACTTTTTACACTTAGAAAATTTCTTCAATATGTAAGAGCGTTGTTTTTTGGAGCTCTTGCACTTTTTGCAATTTTTACTAAGTATAAACATTGAGAGTGCGCAAAGATATTTGTTTCGAAGGTCTTCGATAGACGAACGTAGAGGGATGCTCAAATGAACTGTTTGAGACTTTGGAACATACTTCCAAGTGGGTTGAAAATTTCCTTGTTTTGCGTGCTTGAACACCATGAACCTATGAAACAAACAAGTTTCGTAGGGGGGTTATCCGTGGAACAAGCGCTACTAGATTCCATGATAACAGCTAGCTCCTGCTGGGGATCTTCCTTCAACCGTTCTTTGAAACGAATGAAGGGAGAAGAACTCCAAAATTCAAGTGCCTTTATCCATCCATTGAGCTTGGATTCAGGTGACGATGACGACACAACTTAAAATAAAAAGACACAAAGGACTAAAAATAAAAAATATTTACATTTGAACGCCTATCACTTTACTATCTAAAGTGTTTGAGGTGTTTCCCTCTGTGAGGAAGGGAAAATGGTGTTCCATCTCCATATGCTAATAGGAAGTTGTCACCATGCAACTAGTGAACTTGGAAAGGTCTTGTCCACAATGAATCAAATTTTCTGTGCATACCTTTTGGTTCTCTTCATTTGTCCCATAGGAGAACAAGATCACCGATTTGAAAATCTCAAGACTTGGACTTCTTGTCGAAAAGCTTCTTTACTTGGTCCTGGTGTTCCGCAATGCGATCAGCCACTTGAACTCGATTCTCTTCATATTCAGAGAGATACATAATACACTTATCAATAGAGTTATCAAAAGTCTCATCCTTAATGGCCTTACCCAATTTGAGGGCTGGAAGTTCCAAGGTTATGGGAATCTCGACATTCAACCTGTACAAGAGTTGAAAGGGAGACATACCGATTGCCCACTTCAGAGTTATCCTGTCTTCCCACAAAGTGTCATACAAATATTTGTGCCACAAACATTGATTCTCGTCCACCAGCTTGCGGATGATAGTCACCATATTTTTGTTGCTTGATTCAGCTTGACCATTACCTTGTGGGTAATAGTCAGAAGAATGTGACAAAGTTATGTCGTGTTCAAAATAGAACTCAATGATATTGTTTGACGAGAAGGTAGAAGTGTTGTCAGCAAAAATTTTGTTTGACACACCGAACCTGGAAATGATATTCTCTTTTAAGAAATTACACACTACTTCAGAAGTAGCATGCTTAGTAGGTATTTCTTCCACCCACTTGGTGAAATAATTAGTTGTAGTTAGGACATAGGTGTGTCCTGCACTTGATGATGGATTAACTACACCAATGAAGTCAATTCTCCACTACTGGAAAGGTTCCTCAATAACAACTGGTTTTAGGGGTAAGGCCGCCAACTTCGGCTTTCCCAAAAATTGTTGACATAGCTCGCACTTACACACCCAAGAGTATGTATCTTGAAAAAGTGTGGGTCAGTAATGCTTAGCTCTTAGGATTTTGTAAGCGGTTACTGGAAAAGAGAAGTGTCCTCCACATGCCAAGTCATGGTATGACTTCGACAGTCTTTTTTGTTGTCCTTTATCAACACATCGCATAAAAGTCCCATCCATTGCACACTTGTACATGCCATTGTCCCATAAGATGAAGTTTGTTGATTTTAGCTTGATGGTTCTTTTTTCCTTTGAGGTCAAATGATTAGGACACACCCCATATGTGAGGAAATGGGTGATGTTGGAATACCATTCGTCGGTGGTGCTGATGAACAACACCATTGGAAGTTCACTTGAATCTACCTTTTCGTTATCTGAAACTTCATCTTCTAAAATTTCTTCATTAGGGTTATTTTCAGCGATAAGTTGACACAGCCCACACCCATGTATCAACTTGGTAGGTTTTTTTTCCATGTCATATTCTTGAATCTTGGCAATCCAATTGCCTCTTTTTGTTCCAAATTCATGGTGTGTTAAGATGGACTTAACAGTTGAGTCTGGGACTAGAACTTTGACATGGCTATTTAGAATATAGAACCGAAAATGTTTAACAACTTTGACTACAGTGAAAGCATGCTTTTCCATCTAAGAATATTTTAGTTCATAATTCTCTAGAGGGTAGCTCATGAATGCAATGGGAGATTCAAAGCCCTCACTCTTTTCTTGCACTAGAATCATCGAAAGTGTATGCTTGGAAGCATAACTGTACATGATAAATTATTTGGTGTAGTTAGGGCAGACTAACATGGGTGCATGAGCAATGGCCTCCTTGATGTCATCGAACACAGCTTTCCCTTCTACCATCCAATGAAAAGTAGCATTACCTTTCATCATATTTACAATATGACAAGTCTTTTCTACAAAGTTTGGAATAAACCTTTGCAGAAAGTTTACCTTGCCAAAAAAGGAATGAACAACCTTCTTGCTTGATGGCAGGGCAAGTGATTTAATACTGTTGACTCTTTCTAATTCAATCTTGATTCCTTCTATGGACACTATGTGACCAAGGATTTTTCCTTCTGTAAATCCAAAAATTGACTTTTGGGGGTTCAAGGAAATACCATGTTGTCGACATCTCTCCAAGATTTGCATTAGATGGTAAAAGTGTTCATGACGCTTTTTAGAGAACACCGTGAGATCATCAAGATACACCACGATAAACTTACCCATCACATCACGAAAAGCCAATTCCATAGCACATTGGAATGTGGCACCAACATTGATCAAACCAAAAGGCATCCTGTGATACACAAAGGTACCAGACCATGGCGTTGTGAAGGTCATCTTGTGTTGATCACTTGAATTAACTTCAATATGATTGTAACCAAAAAAACTATCTAGCATGGAGAGCATTTTGGATCTAGTCACATTTAGTAGGACTTGGTCCATCACTGGAAGAGTATAATTATCTTTGAGTGACAGTTGGTTCATATTTCTAAAATCCACACAAATACGGATCTCGCCATTTTTCTTACGAACGGGAACAATATTTGCTATCCATGTTGAATGATGGATAGGGAATATTATTTGGGCATTCAACATTTTTTGAACTTCCCCAAGGATCGTTCCAGAAATCTTTGGGTTTTATTTCCTTTTCTTTTGTTTATAAGGAAATGCTCCAACTTTGAGAGGAATATCGTGTTGCACCTCTTTTGGCCGAAAGGATTTTAGATCTTCATATGAATATGCTAAGACGTCTGTATACTCTTGTAACAAATGGGCAAATTGTTTCCTTTCTTCAACCGTGCAACACTTGCCAATGTTTACCATCTTAGGATTTGCTTCAGTTCCTAAGTTGATTTATTCAACCTCATTGGACGAATCAGAGTCTGAGAGTTGCTTCTTGACATATCAATCATGCCTATCAAAGAGCTTCTCTAGAGATACCAATCCTCTAGGTATTTTATTCCCTTTAAGCTGCAAGAATTATTCACCCATAATTGGATGAATATCAAACACAGATTCTCGATGTGGAGAATCACTTCCTTCAAAGTACAATTTATCAAAATTCTCTACCTTCTCCAAAAAGGAAACAATTTGATGATCGTCGTTGAAAATATGCTAGTTCTCTAAATTATCAAGAACACTTGGGCAGAAAATCAACTCAATGGTATAGGTGGAACCTTGAAAGTATTTATGCTGTATCAAGAGCGTGGTTGAAACTGCTAAGGAATCAGATCTGGTATTATATTCTCTTGGAACTACAGATATATCAAAACCCTCAAATTCCTCAATGGAATCCCAAACAAGATTGTGATAATGCCTAAGTCTGTCATTTTTTGTTTGGTACAAATTTCTTACCTGACATACTATCCATTCGACATCACCTTGTGCATGAATATTTTTTATACCCTTCTTTAGTGCAACTTGCATTCCTAATAACAAAGCTTCATATTCAACAGTGTTATTAGTGTTATCAAATTGTAATTTGAAAGAGAAAGGAAAAAAATTTCCTGTAGGGGAAATGAAAACCATTCCTACTATGGAACTGATGGAAGAGCAGCTGCCATCAAACTTGAGTAACCAAACACCATTTGGGTCACCAAGGCTGACAGTATCAAAATATGAAGATTCATGATCAAAGATAGACAAGTGACCTGATGATGACTTATTTTTTGTTGAAGAAGAATCATCGCTCTCCAACTCATGTCTGGTCAAAGATTCACCAACCTCTTCTATTTGTAGATAGTAAGTTCCTACGCCTGAAGACTCAAACATACTCTGAGCTCTTGGGTCGTCTAATTGGGTTACTAAAAACTGACTCCTTTTCAGGAATCAATTTTTGCATCACACCTTTCACCGGTAGTCTAGCTTCAAACATTTCCATGCTTAGTTCTCCTCCAACATCCTTACAAAAATTGTGTCTGAGGAGGATTATGTAAGACACTAGTACATCAACTACAAGAACTATCATTTTTATCTTCTTCTCTAGGTACGCAACAAATGCATACTGCACATCTTTGATCTGGCCGATCAAGGGCACTTATTTGTTCTCCATGGAGAAACAATGGTTGAAGGTTTTGGTCAGATCTAGGCCTAAGGTAGTAGCTACCTTGGCAGGCATCACATTATCAGATGCACCAGAATCTATAACACAGTTACTTAGTTTAAAGCCGTTGACAAGTAGGGAGATGAAAAATGGATCAATGCATTTGAAGGTTGTTGGAGGGTTGGACACAAGGTTACTCTGTGGCATTTTGGGCTTAGGAGCAACAGGAACATCAGGAGGTGTATCCTGACTTGGGGTTATTCCTTTATCTTGGATGAACTTGACAAGCTTATAAAATTGGTCGAGATTGGCTTTGAGGTACTCATCCTCAACCATCTGGACCTTGGTTTTCTTGGCATGGTTGATAATGTCAAAAGCCTGGAAATAATTTTGTAATCTAGAAATAGTAACTTCACTGATTGGTTTGATAAAAGGAACATTGGTCTTTGGAACGAGAGGATTGTCTTTAGGAACAATAGGAGTTGATGAAGGGGGATGAGGTGCACTTACTTGTGGGTTGGCTACTTTCTTGGGTTGCCAAGGGAGAGGAGATCCTCTTTTGGAAATTGTAACTGGCAGCTTCTCCTTTACCGATGGAGCAACAGCTTGAGCTTTATCAAGCTGATTCTATTGGTGCCACGTAAAAACAACATACGTGTCTGCCACTAAGTCATCTTCATCATCTTCATCTTCCATTTGCAAGTAGCTAATCTTGGAGTCACTAGCCGATTCCATTTATTCATCTTAGAAGAGATCGACATTTTCTTCCTTAGGATAATCTGGCTGTGTATAGTCGTCTTGTTCAGCCTCATAATATCCCGTTGCATTATTAGCGGGCAGAGCTTCCAGAGCAAGCCTTCCTTGAGGTGCTAGGAGATGATTCTGATTTATGTTGCCAACATAATTGGGAAAAGTTCTCCTTGGGACGTCTTTGTAGGTGTTGTTGTTAGAAACTTGCTTCTTCAGAGACAAGACTTCATTTTCCAACCTTTGGACCATGGGATTTGTAAAGTTGGAACCGAAATTGGGAGTATTAGCATTGGATGTTGAAGATCCTGATGCTTGCATCCTTTTTTTGGTGTTGGTGTTCTTTCTTATCTCTCCAACAAGGATCATATCGTCTTCAAAACTGGTGGCCAATTGCTGAGCTGCTTCAACATTGGCGAGATTTTCCCTATGTAAGAAGAAACTTACTTTGGGGAATTGAGTGTTGATGAATAAGCACTTCAAGTTGTGATCCGTGGGTCTTGCATCATTTGGGATTCGTGTCACCAACTTGTTGAACTTAGCTACAAACTCGTGAATGGGTTCATGAGCCTCTTTCTACATAGTCATGAGTTGCGCCAACAAAGCATGTGAATCTTCAACAGGTTTGAATCTTTCTTCAAACTTTGTGTGAAGAGTGGCCCAGTTGGTGACTGAAGCATTTCGAAGAGTATAGAACCATTTGGCTACAACCCCTTGGATGGATTCGATGAACAATCTTACAAAAAAATCTTCATGTTCTATGTCAAGAACACCACAAACGATGTAGAAGGCGGAGATGTGTTCATCAAGATGTCGTTTGGCCGCACCTCTACATGAACTTCCATGTGTTTTGAGAAAGAATCTCCCGATCATAACTGCATTTATAAAATACACAATAATAATTGGAATATAAACTATAGCATATAAATAACACATCCAACTAACCATACCTCAAAATAGGGTACACACATTACAAGTATTCCTTTTAGTATGAACATATCTATCCCAATCATTAACCAAAATTCCAGATATATTCACCATGATATAAAAAATTTCTCTTCATAAATAATAATTAAAATACTCAAAGAACTTCATACAACATTACAATGACACATATGCCTCCCTAAGAATCCCACTACGTAGGCAATGTCTAATATGAAAATGACCAAAGCATCCAAATAATCCAATAACACTCACATAGAGGACATGGCCAAATCATTTATCACATGGTGCTAAATAACACACATCAATCTAAAAAACTACAAATATAAATGTTGCAAAACTCTCTCCCCTAATCACCTTAGCTCTCCCAAATTATTCACAAATTATAAAGAGAACCAATAAATCATGTCCTACCAACAACAACATGTGCTAAAGATATAACAAGTAATATCTACTTCTACATCCCCAAACTAAAAAATATCAACCTCTAACCATTCACTTTCAATGTCAAACATATAAATAATAGATCTAGGCCTTTCAAAATGAAGGAATATTGAACAAAACAACCATTACCACAATAATTCAATCCATCCAAATCCAATAAGCATCTCTTGTACTCTTCAAGAAACACTATCCTCAAAACTAACACTACATCTCAAGACCCAAACATAAGGAGATAACAAGAAACATAACCATGCATATATTCCTCAAAATACATCTACATAACCAACATTCATATATCATGACTCAAAACACATGATAATGTAAGACACAAAGAAAGAATACATCTAAAAACTAGGTGGGCTATAACTATTAGATTATTGGCCACTTATTGGACCAAAAGTGGGATATGAGATTGTTCCACCTCTAAAGCACAATCTCCTTAACAAGTCCATGCTAAACTCATTTCATCTCTAGGTGTGGGATCCTTCATATTTCTACTAAAATCAAGTCATACATGATCCATAAAAGAAAGAGATCTCACCTCACCTAAATTGGATATAGGTGTATAACTAATCATCAGATGTCAATTGAACTTCAACTACAACACCATAATACCTAAAAACTATAAGGAAAAATGATCACAACCTTCATCTAGTAAATTACCACAAACCATTGCCAACTCTCCCAATACATGATCAATACAATTTAATAACTTACCATGATGCCATGATTTACACCCCAAGCCATGACTAGTGCTCCCACTATAATTGAGAAAGTATGCAAACTCTAAGAACTCTAACTAGCCCCCTGATATGAATCTTCACCAAGGAAGATCATTTATCCCAAACTAACATATATTCTCTAAATCATACTCGTCATTTCAAAACTCCAACTAGTAAGCTAGAGTCCACCATGACATTATAAATCCATTCTTTAAACTAACAAATCATAATTGACAACTCAACCAAAGACCCAAGAGGTCTCCATTGCAACATGTTATCTACATCTCCAAAAAAATGAAGATAAGCATCCTCTATCTATAGAACTAAATATTTCAAGGAACTCTCATTGCTCACATTAGGCATGTACTAAGAGCTTCTCATGACACCAACAACCATTGTAGAAGATAATCCATCACAAAGTGACAAATCCACATCATGTGCACTAAATTTGGTCCCAAGCTACACATGGCACTATGATAAATATATTTTACATGAAGATCACCATGACTCTCACACAACCAAACAACACAAATACAACACTAGAAATCCCAAAGTAAAATCACGATCTCTAATCAAGAATATAAGATTAGTCATGTAACTACACAAAGCTCCTATTTAATCATGATTGCAATCCTCTCACGTGACCATAGTTAATAGCTACAAGTCCCAAAATTTAATTTCTTCTACTAATCCAAACACAATCTCTCTACCTCACTACAATGAACATACCAATGAACCAAGATGAATGAAAATCCCAACCAACAATATGTTCATCAATATTATGAAAGATGTGTAGGTATGTAGGTATGGACAACCCATAAAAGTGCACAAATTGTAGGTATCTGAAAATGCAACATATAGGATCAACACCACTCCAACGACATGTAAAATAGAGACAACCAAATATAACATGTAGATTATCCATGACTCAAACATCAAATAAAATCTAGATCTAATTTTTCACAAACCCACACCAAAGTATCCAAAGTTTAGGAACCCAACGAGGAATTCTATATAAATGTTACATGGAAAATTACACACCAATACTTCCACACCCAAGAAGGCTACAACTATTCTCCTCAAACATGCACAAATCATGCATTCAAATATGCAATTGTCTCCATTGAAAGAATTGAGTTCAATCTTATCTAAAAAGCCATACATCTTGGTTAACATGAAAAACTTGCATCACCATCAATGAAAAATTGAATTCAAATTTAAACATCTAGAAACCCAAAAATATTAAAAATAAACAAACTTATAAACCAAAACAATAGAATGTGACAGGTCAACATAATCATATATTTTAAATAAAAAATATATAAAACCCATGAATCCAAATAATATGAATATACAACATGCAAGTACAAATATCAAAAAGTGTCAAAGGGTTTTGTAGGAAATCTAGGCCATCAAAAGACCAATTTCACAACCATCTCCAAGTATATGCAATTTGAGGAACCAAGTTTTCTAGGAGCTTATAGGTTATCAAAACACCAACTCCACAAATTGCTTGCATCTAGGGGACAATCATCTAGTGCTTTCATGAAACTAGGGGTCGAAACCATGAACCCAACTTAAGTAATTCATAAATTAGTCAATAAAACTAGTGATTTTCTATATGACCAAGGATCCAAATACAAGCACCCAAAATAAACAATTTCATTGCACATGACCATAGGATAAAGTAACAAAGCCACCATACTAGAGGGTACTCACATAATTTCAAACAAGAGCTCTAGTTCAACACCATGTAACATACAAAACCATGACCAACTACTAAATCAACCACCTTGGTCTTTTATAACCCAATGTAGGCCCATTCAAACCTCTCTACTATGCCACTAATTCTCACCATATTATTTCCTAAAATGAAAAACTAGACCCACTACAAAATCTCACCTATGCAAGGATTAATAAACAACCAATCCCTTCCAATAGATTCTTACAAGCTTGCTAGGCTTCAAAATCAATAATGGAGGAATACACCTAATCATATCACCATGGATCCATCACATAGAATGACATGCAAGAACATGCAACCCACATAACCACCCACTCTAATACCAAATGCTAGGAAAAGTACCCTCAAACCCATTAGCAATTAAACTAAAAAATAAACATAAATATTAAGCATGCAAGTGCTTCCACATGAACCCTTTGAGGAGAATATCACAATGATCCAATATATAAAAGAATTAGTGACATTCCAACATGTAAATTATATTTAGAAAAGAAATAAAGAGTGATAAAACATAAATAACCACAAGAAGTAGAATGGCATAGATATAACCAAGGAAAATCATTTCAAGAAAAACTCAACCTCCAAAATGCCAAACTAATGTATTATTTAGTAACAAGTAGTCACAATACAATATAAAATTATTTCCTTAACATTGAGATTAGCATCATCTTCCACTAGTAAAAAATTGGTAACATAACCCTACAAAAATACCTTCTATACATCATCTATCCCATGCCTTCAACATATAGATTCAAGAAGGCTCCAAAAATAACCACAACACAATACCATAGGCCCAAGAAAGGTCTCAAATTACCATGGTATGAATCTTTGCATGTGTATAACCATCCCAAAATAGAAAATAACTCTAACACAAGCATTTGTACAAGTTGGCATAAGTAACTCCCAAGCACTCTCTCATTAAATAATAATTGCATCCCAACCCAACTAATAATATAAAATTCTCTTATAATTCCACTATGTAATCCCATCATCAATGCTTTTATGCATTATAAGATCTCTTGCACCACTATCTTTGTCATAGATGCTATTACACATCCTTCATGACAAGATATTATCTTACACACATAATACCAATAATTACACATGGCATAATGGTCAAGGCATAAAGTGGGATGTCCCATTTCATGAGGACACACAAAATAATAAATAATTTGCAAATAATGCAAATATTAAGACTTGCAAGGTGTATGCCACACCTAATCCCAATAATTTCAAGCTCAATTACCACAATTATGTGATTCTTAATAGTTATGTCGGTGTAAACATAACTAAGGTTACAAATTCAAACAAAAGCATAGTTAATTTCTAATGTATTTGCAAATACAATGAGAAAGAACTCAATATTTTTTATTTATGGAAAACAATTATGGAAAATCTTCATCATTTTCATGTGCTAAAACTACTAAAGATGTTAGTAACATTAAATTCTAAAATATTGGTTCCCAAATTAGATCTTATGCATGAATAACTTCCACATCCACTTAATACAAAAAAACCCATTATGGACAAAAAAGTTATCAAATTACACATGGATTTTTTCACAAAAAGGTGCATGTGATGCATATATGTGAAGATAAATCACTATGTAATAGAATTACATCAAGTACCATTCAACATGTTCATCTTGTAGCTATTGTTGGTAGATTTTCAAGAGCAATGTCAAAGATAAAATTGTAAATTTTCATCGAGACAACACATACCTTGTGAATAATATAGCAAGGAAAACTCATAGGATAAGCTTGTACACCCACATAAATTATATTCATATAAATCTTACTTTCTTGAATTCTTTTATGTATCCTTGAATATTGTTAGAACTAAATTTGATATGTGTAACTCAAACACTTGCTTGAGGCATGGATCCACTTACCTATCTTACTACATTTTGAGTTACACATGTATCAAGTGTAACTTCATCAAATGAAAGCTCCTTCAAGTGTCAAGTGTTACTTGACTGGCCCATTTTCAATGCATAACTAAGTATCACTTTTCCAATCATTGCACCTTTCATTATGTCAATTGTCACTTGACTATGTACATCTAATATGCATGAATCAAGTGTCACTTGATGTTATCATGAGTCCCTCATTACATCTAGTGTTATTTGATAAGTATGAAGCTTGAGCAATAATGGTACATGTTATTCCTTCCCAATATCCACATTTTTTTCACTACATCAAATGTTACTTGATTAGAACTGAACATCGTGTTGTATGAAGACATGTCATGCCTCTCGTACATTGATAAGTTCCTTCATATTGCAGTGTGTTACTTGATCAACATGAAACTTTAGTTGCAAGAGGTCATGTCTTGACACTTATGAAAATTTTCATTCTTTACTTTGTTTCAAGTGTTACTTGAACAATTTTATATCTCCACACATCAATTCATGATTTGTTTCCAAATGTTAGATCAGTTATGGTTCACTTATGTACATATGGTTACAATTGTATTCTTTGGTTTGAGAGGAATTCCAATAAAATTAAAGTGTTTTGGATAGATTGTTCAACTCTATAGCTCTCTTGACAAGGTAGACTACCTTTACTATCAATTATCTTAGATATTAAACATAAGGCCTTTCATGTTTATGATTTGCAAGTACATATAATAGTATAGTTAACTACATGGGTGAATAGGTTGTATCACTTTTTTAATTTGTGTCAATTATAGAGAACTAATGATAAAAAACTTAAGTATGATATAAACTAATGAGTAGTATCATTTTATATGTAAATTCAACTTATAATTTTTTAAAAAAAATTTAAAGAAATATTTTTATCTTTTCTATTTTTACTTTTCAATCAATTTTTAAATTATTTTTATTAAGTAAAATTATTTTGTAAATCATAACTTTCACTATAATTATTTTTTTATGATTTATTGAAATTAGATCATCAACCCCAATATCTTGTGCATGGATATTTTTTGGTATTTTTTTATTAAATATTAAATTTATTATTAATTTTTAACTTCATATTAACATCAAAATTACCTATATTATAATACAACACACTTCTCTTAGCATATATATCAAAAGAATATTGAAACAGGGACATTTATGTGGAGTGCAGTGCATTTTTTGAGATTTTTTAACAACATTATTTTTCCTAGTGAATTTATTAGAGATTGTTATTTTTTTGTAATGGACGTACATTCATTATAATATTTTTAAATATAATATTAAAGAAAACATAATACATATTATAATTTTTGTGAAGCTCATATTAAGGGATACATACTTACAATACCACATTTATAAATGGCTTCATTTGATCCCCCAAAAAGTGAAGCAAAATTACTATGTTTTCACTATTTTGATAGTTGCAAAGAAGACTCCATCTAGAGTTTGATTTAAGCCTAGGGGGCTTATATCAAAGGGAGTTTAAAGTAAGGGGGTTTAATATAAACCCCTACAATCAAACCTCATTAGATGGAACCCCTTTAATCTTAAATCAATTTTTTTAATATGTGATTTCAAGCAAAAATATAGATTTCCCACAAGATACACTATTGTGTTGCCACCCATATAGAGTAACAGATTTAAGTACAATCCTCTCATTTAGATAACAATCTTGTTAGTCACAAAATGGTACATAAATACTTTAACTTCCATTACTATCACATTAAACTAAATATAATTTATTATACTAATTGTCATTAAATGTTCTATGATACAATTTAAACCCCTAAGATTATGACCTCTCAAGTCCACTTCCTATATATACATATAGAAATAATGAAATATAACATATTCAAGAGTTGTATATTTCATATATCATTCAAAGTTAACAAACTATGTTACCATTACGAATACATGTAGAGGTCTTGCCTCTTTACCAAGTTATTCTCAAAATCAAGGTTTTAACAACATTATATTTGATATCTATTATGAGATATACAAGTCCTTATTGTTGAAGTATTTGAATCCAAAATTTTCAACTCAATTTTATCAACTCACTACATTACCTTAATGTAATAAAGAAAAAACTAATGCTTATCAACACTTATAAAGTACCTATACAATGTTGTACCTTTCAATCATTTCAATGCAAGGTTACAACTCAAAAATCAATGGGAGATTACAATAGCTACCATCAAATAATATCATGATACTAGAAAATATAAATACTATAAATCAAAATCTAGATTTCCATACTAAGCAATGCTATTAATACAATGCATAATTTTTAAACATCAATACCACAACAATCTAGAGCTACCACATACAATTTATGTCATACCAATCACAATATCATCATATAGTTTATTTCACATATATAGTAGAAATATTTTTCAAAATGTAGAGTTATAATCAATGAAGCACATGCAAAGAATATATTAGTGTCTAGATGATGATTACGCAATCTACATAAGATATCATGGTTATTTTGAAAATACCAAGAAAGCCTGCAAAGAGCTTAAATCTTCCTTATATATCCATGCTGTCACATTTTACAACTTAATCAATTTTGAGGATTATATGCGTAATGAAAGAGAAAGACTAACTTGAATTCATAACTTCTATGTCCAAATAACACAATGGAAACAAGTATATATAACTATTGTTCTATACCATGGTAAATTTTTTGACAAATGATCTCCAACATACTATAATAAAATACCACCAATAGTATAAAACCAAGCTAATCAAATGTCAAAAAATTCTAACCTACTTAAGTAACATTGACTAAGATAAAAAATTACCAATCAAAAGAGAGACTATAATTCTCATATAATATTCACCATTTATTTACAACTAGCAATATGCATATTATTACCTATAGTAAAATGACTTCAAAATTAGAAATGACCTAGTTATGCCATGGAACCATAGAGATATCACTTGGTCTCTAGCATGGTGAGAACCAATATTAAATCATATGATTTACTAGTACAACTTATTATATCACAATAAAAACAAACATGTAATGTATACAAATAAATAAAGGGTATGTGCAGGATCATCATGGAAAAACAAGCCCTTAAGTGGCAATGAAAATTCAAAAAAATCAGAGTTAGGCAACTTGACGTAAAAATTTGAATAAGTTATCTATATTATTTCAAAAATATGTAAGAATAGAATATGTGGCAAATTGAATGTAGTTTCTAAACTACTAGTTTTTTTTTTTTTTAAAATCTATTTGGTAAAAAATTGAAATTTCAATGAGTAGTACTTAAATTTCAGGAAAAAATAAGTAGGTGTTTGTCCACCACCCTAACCACAATAAAATGATAATAAATTTATAATATTTTAGATATAAATAGAGGACTCATGTCCCGATGTGATGCATATTTTTTGTAATTTTTTCCAAGTAAATAATTAATTATGATTTTTTTATTACAACTTTTAAAAAATATAAAAACTCGTATGTCTAACCACCTTAACTTGGTCAAAACTTCATGAAATTCATTTTTTTTAATCCTATAGTATGTGAAGCATAGAATGTGACGCATGTTTTGTTGAAATCGAGTGGATATACCATGTGAGGGTGAGTTAAATGAGTTGGAGCAACTTAAGTTGTTGAACTACGGTGCCTCTACAAAATATATATGTAGGCAAGGCCGTTTGAGACGAGCCCCCAAGGACTAGGTCTGGCCCTTAGGATTTGTTCTCTTATTATTCCTATGATTACTAATATATATATATATATATATATATGTTATTGTTGACATGTGACTTATATAATGTTTCAAATTCATTTTGGGTTGGTTGAACTATTTAAGTCTACCTCGAAGATGTGGATTCCATGTCTCCTATCAAACTGACCATGATGTTCTAAACAATTTAGTTATCTAACTGAAAGAATTATAGTTTATGATTGGTCAAAAGTTGTATGCCTTCTTGTAGTGCCTGCTTTAGTAGCAAACTTTGAGAGTTTTGCAAGTGTAAGTGAACGAAATTTGGAATTTTTGTTTTGTCCTTAACTGTTTTCGAGTGTTAAATTTAGGGCATTACAAAAATAAAATAAAATAACTTTTTATTAAATATGATTGAACACAAAACTAAAAGAAAAAAAATCATAATAAAAAATACATTATTTTCAACCTTATAATTATATAAAACAAATCTTATCAATATTTTTCAAATAAAACCAATATATATTTTTCAAATAAATCCAATATGATAAAAGATTTCTTAAATCATTTGATTTAAATTTAGAAATTACAATTACATATTTTAATATAAAATAATATGCCTTTCATCTCTTAACCTCTTAAATCCAATATGATAAAAAGATATCTTAAAACATTTGATTTAAATTTAGTAATTGTAATTACATATTTTAAAATAAAACATTATGTATCTCATCGTTTAGCCTCTTAGCTTCTACTTATAATTTGCTTTATGCCTTCTTTTTATCTCAACCAATGCAGTCACGAGAGTCACTTCATTTTCATGTGAACTAAAATTAAAAGTTTGGAGTCACAGGTGAACAAAACAATTTTACATACTAAGGAAAAAAGCATAGTTTTCACTGCAGTTACCTATTTAGGAAAACAAACAGATCTGATCTCTCCAACCAAGAAATACTCTTTTGCTCATAATCCTTCAAATTTCCTTTTTTCAGTTCCTTCCCCTAGGATATATTTTCCACGGGATGTACATATTGGGCACACATTCTATCATTCTAGTTCACCCCTGCATTCGCCATCGTCCTTGTCCATATAGTCTACATTTTCGTGTGAACTAAAATTAAAAGTTTGGAGTCACGGGTGTGGGACCACCTGATCTCGGTACTTGACATCAAATAGAACAAGTTTACTTACTGAGGAAAAAAACGTAGTTTTCACTGCAGTTACCCATTTAGGAAAACAAACATATCTAATCTCTCCAACCAAAAAGTACTCTTTTGCTCATAATCCTTCAAATTTCCTTTATTCAGTTCCTTCCCCTAGGATATATTTTCCACAGGATGTACATATTAGGCACACATTCTAGCATTCTTGTTCACCCTTGCATTCCCCATCATCCTTGTCCATATAGTCTACATTTTTATGTGAACTAAAATCAAAAGTTTGGAGTCACAGGTGCGGGACCACCTGATCTCGGTACTTGACATCGAACAGAACAACTTTACTTACTGAGAAAAAAAACATAGTTTTCACTACAGTTACCTATTTAGGAAAACAAACAGATCTAATCTCTCCAACCAAGAAATACTCTTTTGCTCATAATCCTTCAAATTTCCTTTCTTTTGTTCCTTCCCTTGGGATATAGTTTCCACGTGATGTACATATTGGGCATACATTCTAGCATTCTTGTTCACCCCTGCATTCCCCATCGTCCTTATCCATATAGTCTGCATTTTCACGTGAACTAAAATTAAAAGTTTGGAGTCACTGGTGCGGGACCACCTGATCTCAGTACTTGACATTGAACATAACAACTTTACTTACTAAGGAAAAAAACATAGTTTTCACTACAGTTACCTATTTAGGAAAACAAATAGATCTGATCTCTCCAACCAAGAAATACTCTTTTACTCATAATCCTTCAAATTTCCTTTTTTCAGTTCCTTCCCCTAGGATATATTTTCCATGGGATGTACATATTGGGCACACATTCTAGCATTTGTGTTCACCCCTGCATTCCTCATCATCCTTGTCCATATAGTCTGCATTTCCATGTGTCTAGAGTCACAGGTGCGGGACCACCTGATCTCGATTCTTGACATCGAACAAAAAAAATTTACTTATTGAGGAAAAAAACATAGTTTTCACTGTAGTTACCTATTTAGGAAAACATACATTTTGCTTCTCTATCATATTTTTGCTCATAATCCTTCTACATTACCTATACATTTCAAGATTTGTACCCTAGTCCCACAATTCTAGAGTAAAATGATAACCCTATTTTGAAGTCAGCTTTGAGTTGCTCCGTTCAAAAATAAAATATATTCTGGAATCAGACAGTGCCTAAAGTCTCTTCTAAAAATAGCACATTTTATTTGTCAGAACACAACTTTGTATGGCTAAGATTTGCAGATAAGTAGAATCAGATATGGTGCATGTCCCATCATAACACACGATGCCAACGGGACCGAAACTTGAAAGCGACAGACGCAAGTGACGGGAATTTCTACGTTTCTATCATTAGAGTTCAAACAGACACCTCACATATCATCTCTAAGAATTAGAGGAGTAGGCAAACCAATTTGTGGCAGTAGAAATTTTCAATAGAGCTAATTAACATATCTCCTCATTGAATAACATGAATAACAAATTGAATAATGTTTCTTTCTCTTCCTCCTCCGCCTCTTATTAGGCATTACACTTATTCCTTATATCTTCCTTCTCCATTCAATATGTCAAGTGATTGTGCTTTTAGATATTCGCATTACCCACTTTCATGAATTCACTCTCCAGGCACAAATAAACAATTTTTAAATTTTTTAAATTTTTGAAAATCTTTTCAAAATTATTTAGAGGTATATTGATTGTATTATTGTATTTTAGGAAAATTTTATAATGAATTAATCAAGTCATATTGGGTATTGAATGATTTTTTCTTAAAATCCTAGTTTTTATAGAGATTCCAAATTTTGATGTAAATTGAGATAAATTAGAATGGTGGAGCCC
Organism: Sequoia sempervirens; assembly: GCA_007258455.2. Taxonomy (NCBI): domain Eukaryota; kingdom Viridiplantae; phylum Streptophyta; class Pinopsida; order Cupressales; family Cupressaceae; genus Sequoia; species Sequoia sempervirens. Next base: position 59,600 of record VDFB02362405.1, on the reverse strand, counting down.
ATTTAATATAATTTATGGTTACGGAAAATCTTTTCTCTATTCTTTAAAGGCGAGTCTAGTCAAATTCATATGTATTATATAATATTTTTTCCTTTTAGATGAACAAGAACAAGATTTTTTTTCATAGATGAGCACCAAAAGAGAAAATATAAGTACAAGATGAAGAAGGAGAACAAGACAAAGAATAAAAATAAAAACAAGAGTATGAAAAAAAATATAAAGAGAAAGGAGAGGAGTACGAAGGAGAAGAAAATAAGATGAAGAGAATATGAATGATACAAGTACATGCATTTTAGTTCCAAAGATTAAATCCTTCAATTTCATATAGATAGATTCAAAATAAAAATGTTACCATAGTAGGAAGTATAAATCCATCAAAATAAATTTAAACAAGTAATTATAGGTACAAGAAAATAACATTAAATATAGTTAAATAATAGATAAGGATATTAAATTTTTAGAATATTTGAAATTTTCCATGGAATGTTTTTCACTCAAAATTTAATGTTTTAGATCTAGATGGGTTGAATATTGTTCTTGGTTATCGTTGGTTAGAATCCTTAGAAAAAATCAATATCAATGTGCAAAATTAGTTCATGAAGCTTTGGTATAAGAGGAAATAGGTACATCACAAGATATTAAAAATACTAAAGATTGAAGGAAATTATTGAGCTAGAGTAAATTAAAGAGTCTATTAGAGAGTGAACCATATAATGAAATAAAAGAAAGAAGAAACAAATATAAATAAAAAAGAGGAAAATGGTGTTTTCCTTCTTGAATCAACTTTGCAAGCAATAATAGAGGGGGAAGAATAAAAGAGGTTCCAAAGATAGAAAATGGTGCACTTTATAGGCTTCCATGTTTTTGTGAAATGCATGAATCATGTAGCCATGATACTTGTGGACACCGATTTTGGTATCCATAGTTCTCTTGCACTTCTAGGATTTTTCACCTAAAAGGAGAGAAATGGACCAAAATGCTTGATATCCCCACTCAAAACTATGCAAGAATGGACAAAATATACCTAAATCCTATTGCCCCAACTACATACTTTGTATTGACTGCCATATACCCAAACTAAGGGGAAAAGAGGAAAGTAAGAAGAAAAAAATGGAACGAGAGAGGAAAAGTTTTTTATTACAAGAAAACATTACCAAATTCAAATTTTCCCTATGAGCATAAGATTAACAACTTATTTCATTTTCAATTTTACCACAACATATGGCATAACTATTTTGAGAGTTTGAGGAAAACCATATATTTCATGATCATGATTATAGTATAAACAATAAAAGGAACCATCACCTTATTACATTTGTAAATAACAACCCATGGAATTCACAAATAAACATTAACTAATGTCAATGAAATATGTTCACAAAGAACATTAATACACAATACAATTTTTTATGCTAACAAAATTTTGGAGTCTTAAATTGAGCTAAAAGTTCTATCCAAGCATTCAAATATGTAGGGGAACAAGTTGCCTTCCATTTATCATTGATATTTCTATATTTATCCCATCCCTTCTATTTTATGTACATTGTTCATTACATATGTATCTAGTCCCTTGGATTTGACAAAGATTGTCCTACTAGTATACATGTTGACCATATTAGTTACATCACATTTAGTTGGATTAATACATGTAGATGCAGCCTATTCTAATGGATAGGACCACATATGTAGCCTAACTATGTGTAACAAGTTCATGTACATGGACTATCCTCAATCATAATCCTAATTTACAAAATTTAAATAAAATATATCAATAAACTTACAATACATTTTAATAATACATCAAGAAAGATTAAATGTATAAATAATAACAAATTAAATGTTAGATAATATTGACTAATAATTAAATGTGTAACGCCCCACCAAGGAACCTAGAGAACAACACATAAAGTAACAAAATAATCGAACATTTTTTTTTAAAGACATTCAATTACAACAAGAGTACAAAAGAAACATATACACATACGTTTTCAGGGTTTCGTGACAACCTTACTTAAAAATTCACGAGATAGAACATCACATCACTAAACCAAAATAGTACATAAAGCATAAGGATAAATCATATTATTAATGAATGATCCAATCACATAATCATAACGTAGTCAAGTTACATATTCAAGTTACATCAAGTGAGATTATGACAAATCTCATAGCAACATAATAACATTACATTAAGATCACTCATACACATCAAGAGTGTATACAATATAGATGAAGATCATAACACACCTGTCAACCTTGTTCATGAGTACGCTCAACGTCCAACTTCACGAACCATGTAGAATCAAGAACTTGTCACAAGTACAATATTATCCAAGCACAACAACACCTATAAGGGAACCCAATGGAGGAAAAAGAACATTCCTCCCAACCACGTGGTACCCGAAGGTCCACCCCCTATGCTAGGAGATAATATCAGGTCCACAAAGACAAACAAACATGAAGACAAAACATAACATCACATGGCTTGACATACACATTACGACATAACGATAACTAACCCACATAAATACAAACAAAGCTCCCAAAGGAAACAACATACTAAGGAGTAACTCTACACAAGAGACCACATAACATGTATTAGGAAAAGATTGTCATCACATAGTTTATTATAGGTTACCCTGGTGAATCTTCTTAGACTACAGACCCTCATACCAAGTTACCTTAGCAATCTCTACCGAGACCCCTTTTCGAACTCATATGGAATCGAACTACCTTTCAAGAAGTCAAAGTAGACAATCATGCCATTCTAGGCCATCTCAACCTATTCTTAGTCTATACAAGCACTAAGGTATAAGGCAAGGCAATCAAATTATCTGAATTATTTAATGAACTCTACCCAACCCCTAATACATTTAATTAGGTTTTCACTGAATTATAAACTCCCGATAGGTTACCCTGGTTACCTCTTAGGGTTCTAGCCCCTATCGAAAGCCACTCTTCCCAATAACATAACTCAATATCAATTACAAAGGATAACGATCATGCACATTTAAAAAATCCGTGAATGAACACATCTCAATCATGACACAATCATTTAACATTCAAAATACCACCAAGGTAACAAATAAATTGTGCATGGCTAAATCCCAAATTAAAATCATTGCAATTGAACATCAAAGTACAAGCATAATAAGCTTTACAGAACAAGTTTCCTTTTCTAGCTTCTGGAAGATTTAAAACTCAATAACATAGAAGTACACTATTAAATCATTAACAAATAAATATAAACACCCACATATAAAATATATATATATACATATTCAATTTAAAACTACCGCTGTGAATAACAGTATTTTTATATTCAGCTTAAAACACTGCAAAATAGAACACAACAATTCAACTTATACTTTTATATAAATAAATAAATACAAGGAGAAAATATAATCAGACCATGCGTTGGGCGCCATGGCAAATGGCTGCCAACAACCAACAATGAATGCTTTCTAACAAAAAATCAAAAGCTAAAAGAATAAACCACTAACATTGACACCCATTACAATTATCAAGGGATGAAAACTATAAAACAATATACAAAACAAGACATCAACATTGCAATTGAACACAATCCTCTCACTGGAGCTCACATAATCCATTCCTCAACAGCAAGGCATTCTCCTTCTTGTTGGAGCTATACATCATATAAGCATATCCCTCAATAGTAAGGTGCAAACCTTCTTACTGGAGTCCAAAATCAACATTAAAATGAACAATATCAATCCATAAGCATCTTAGAGAAACTCAAGACATTCATAAAAATCCTTTGGTACAAGATCAAAATCCAAAAAGTGACCTCTAAATGACAAAAACCATCAAACTAGCAAAGCAGGGTAGAATGGCGCATCCATGCCATTTTGTAGCACATAGGTGCCATTCTGTAGCGCATTGGTGCCATTCTATAGTGCATAGATATCATAGACCAAAAATAAGAAAAATAGAAGAAAATAAGTGACGAAACCACCCAGAATTGGTCATGGACTCACATAATGACTCAAAGACACCTCTGGAAGGTGCGGAAGACCAAATTAGAGCCAAAGCAAGACACAAATGATGCCAACAAGGTCATACCAAAGAAATTCAACATCATTACTTGGCAACATTCACACATAGTCGGTTATGGACAAAGCCCAGACTCAACAATCACTGGCGAATCTTCAAGACACTAAAATTCCAAATCAAATAGGATGAAAACCCACCATTACCATCATTCCTAAGCCAAGGGGATACTCAAAACATCCTACAGTAGCCACTGAGCATACACAGACACATCACAGGAAAATACATAAAAGCTCTCAATGTCATTCGCGACAAGTCATACAATTAATGAAATATAAAAATATTAAACCCCCCATACCATATAATATAGCTATATCTTTTAAAACTATTCTCAACATTATTTCTCCCCAATTCCACATGCAGCAAGCAAGACATGGAGAAGACAATCTTTCCCAAATGAAAATTTGCAGAGAGAGGAAATTGAACCAACCTAGAAATCAAAGCTAAGGAAAATGAAATCTGAAGAAGAGCCAAGACCAAATTCCCAATCCAACAATCTTCAATCAATCGAAATCCAAGCTCAAGCAAGCCAAAATCTCCAAATGCACAGAGAAGAAACTTTTTTTTTTCCAAAAACCAAAATTGTTGTGAATGATATTTGCATAACCAAAGCTTTTAATTCATTTTCAATTAACTCATAATCACATAACTTAACTAACTTTCAATATGCAAACAAGATTGAACAGACAGTTCTAATTACCCAATTACACAAGATAACACTTTCTGACTTCGAGTCAAGATTCCAGATATTTATTCATAATCTGTTGAAAACAAACCCTTCAAAATATCTACTTTTCATTTATTTAAGTTTGCACATTAAAATCAACAATTGCATTTAAATAAATATCATGTTTAATTTAATTTAATAAATCAAACCATAAACACAATTATTTTAATTTAACATTTAAATAAAATTACAATAAATCAAATAAATTAATTAATAAACCATTAACTAATTAATGAATTTCTAGACAAGATGCAAACATGAACGACACAATGGACCCAAGCGACAACACAATGACGGGTGACAACACAAATAATTGTCCTATAAGGGAACAATGGCCAAAGAAGGACCTGACATTATCTTTGAAACAACATGTTTCCATTGGGTCATGGCACGCTCAAACCTGACAAGCAGGTGGAGTCGATGCCCAGTACCTACAAACTGCATCAAACAACACTGTTAAACATATCTGCATAAAATGATAATCACACAGTGAAATAGAGTCACATCGTAGTAGGGTACTCAGGAGTGAGTTATGCTACACTGTCTCCTTCACCAAGACTAACATATAGTAATATATCATAAACAACATTAGATACATCATCATAAACACACTAATGCTTTGAAACAACATAAAAGCATAACACACATAATGTTTATCATAATGTTGCCACACAAACATAATTAAATGATCAACAATGTATCTAAAGTATCATCAACACAGTATAAAACCAGCATAGTATCAGTGTCGTAACTGAAATAAAGTAGCATAGTATCAAAAGCAAATAAAACAACTATCAACCAAACATAAACAAACTGAAACAAAGTGTAGCAACTGGAGGGACAATACAAAATGTTAATTGGTAGAATATTAATTTATGCCATCTGTAAAAATTTAATAAAGTATAGATTTTATAAATAAGAAAAAATGTTTATTTAGATAAACATATTTAAGATGTCTATTTTTCCTAAACTATCAATTATAAGGTTGTCAAATTTATTATGTTAGTGTTGAAGTACTTTATATTTATTAAAATTATAAATTTCCTAACCACTAATTTATACATCTATCTATATATTTTATATTTCAAAATTAAGTATTAACTTGATAAGATAAATATATTCTTGTAAACTATCAATCATAAAGCTGTCAAATTTATATATTAGTGTTGAAATATTTTATATTTATTAAAATTTTAAATTTTCTAAACATTACTTTATATATACTTTATAATTCAAAATTAATTATTAATAGATAAGATAAATTTAATATAATTATGTGAATAAAATAAAATTATTGAATTATTCTTGAAGTAAAATATATATTTCTTAAATAAACAAAAATAACTTCTATAAAGAAAATAATATTATTATTTTCAAATATATATAATAAAATAAAATAACTTTTTATTAAATATGATTAAACACAAAACTAAAAGAAAAAAAATCATAATAAAAAATACATTATTTTCAACCTTAAATAATTATATAAAAAAAATCCTATCTTTCATACTTATAATTATATAAAACAAATCTTATCAATATTTTTCAAATAAAACTAATATATATTTTTCAAATAAATCCAATATGATAAAAGATTTCTTAAATCATTTGATTTAGATTTAGAAATTATAATTACATATTTTAATATAAAATAATATGCCTTTCATCTCTTAGCCTCTTAAATCCAATATGATAAAAAGATATCTTAAAACATTTGATTTAAATTTAGTAACTACAATTACATATTTTAAAATAAAACATTATGTATCTCATCTTTTAGCCTCTTAGCTTCTACTTATAATTTGTTTTTTGCCTTCTTTTTATCTCAACCAATGTAGTCACTAAAGTCACTGCATTTTTTCATGTGAACTAAAATTAGAAGTCTGGAGTCATGGGTGAACAGAATAACTTTACTTACTGAGGAAAAAAGCATAGTTTTCACTGCAGTTACCTATTTAGGAAAACAAACATATCTAATCTCTCCAACCAAGAAATACTCTTTTGCTCATAATCCTTCAAATTTCCTTTTTTTAGTTCCTTCCCCTGGGATATATTTTCCACATGATGTACATATTGGGCACGCATTCTAGCATTCTTGTTCACCCCTGCATTCTCCATCGTCCTTGTCCATATAGTCTGCGTTTTTCGTGTGAACTAAAATTAAAAGTTTGGAGTCATGGGTGTGGGACCACCTAATCTCGGTACTTGACATCGAACATAACAACTTTACTTACTGAGGAAAAAAGCATAGTTTTCACTGTAATTACCTATTTAGGAAAAAAAATAGATCTGATCTCTCCAACCAAGAAATACTCTTTTGCTCATAATCCTTCAAATTTCCTTTTTTCAGTTCCTTCCCCTAGGATATATTTTCCACGGGATGTACATATTGGGCACACATTCTTGTTCACCCTTGCATTCCCCATCGTCTGTGTCCATATAGTCTGCATTTTCATGTGTCTGGAGTCACGGGTGTGGGACCACCTGATCTTGGTACTTGACATCGAACATAACAACTTTACGTACTGAGGAAAAAACATAGTTTTCACTGTAGTTACCCATTTAGGAAAACAAACAGACTACTTCTCTGTCATATTTTTGCTCATAATCCTTCTACATTTCAAGATCTGTACCCCAGTCCCACAATTCCAAAGTAAAATGATAACCCTATTCTGAAATCAGCTTTGAGTTGCTCCGTTCAAAATAAAATATATTTTGGAATCAGACGGTGTCGAAAGTCTCTTCTAAAAATAGCATGTTTTATCCAACAAAACACAACTTTGTATGGCTAAGATTTGCAGATAAGCAGAATCAGATATGGTGCTCGTCCCGTCATAACACACAGGACCGAAACTTGAAAGGGACAGACGCAAGTTACGGAATTTCTACGTTTCTATCATTGGAGTTTGGACAGATGCCTCACATATCATCTCTAAGAATTAGAGGAGTAGGCAAACCAATTTGTGGCAGTAGAAATTTTCAATAACATACCTCCTCATTGAATAATGTTTCTTGCTCTTCCTCCTCCGCCTCTTACTAGGCATCACACTCATTCCTTATATCTTCATTCTCCATTCAATATGTCAAGTGATTGTGCTTTCAGATATTCGCATTACCCACTTTCATGAATTCACTCTCCACGCACAAATAAACGATTTTTTAATTTTTTAATTTTTTGAAAAGCTTTTCAAATTTATTTATTTATTTATTTTTAGACTGCAGGAATCGGGTAGCACGACCCCCTATAAACTGCAGTGCGCTTGGTAAACTTTTTAACGTGACCGGCGGCGCTGGCGCGACACGCCCTCCGGCACCACGGGGGTGGGGGAGACTAGACCTCATGACCAACCTCCTGCAACAAGAAAGATTTAGCCAACCGAGCTAGGGCCCCAACCCATTCAAAATTATTTAGAGGTATATTGATTGTATTATTATATTTTAGGAAAATTATATAATGAATTAATCAAGTCAGATTGGGTATTGAATGATTTTTTCTTAAAACCCTAGTTTTTATAGAGATTCCAAATTTTGATGGAAATTGAGATAAGTTAGAATGGTGAAGCCAATTTAATATAATTTATGGTTGCGAAAAATCCTTTCTCTATTCTTTAAAAGTGAGTCTAGTCAAATTTATATGTATTACATAATATTTTTTCCTTTTGGATAAACTAGAACAAGATTTTTTTCATAGATGAGCACCAAAAGAGAAAATATAAGAATTACACGATGAAGAAGGAGAACGAGACAAAATAAAAATAAGAACAAGAGTATGAAAAAAAATAGAAAGAGAAAGGAGAGGATTATGAAGGAGAAGAAAATAATATGAAGAGAATATGAATGATACAAGTACATGCATTTTAGTTTCAAAAATTAAATCCTTCATTTTCATAGATAGATTCAAAATAAAAATGTTACCATAGTAGGAAGTATAAATCCATCAAAATAAATTTAAACAAGTAATTATACGTATACAAGAAAATAATATTAAATATAGTTAAATAATAGATAAGGATATTAAACTTTTTGAATATTTAAAATTTTCCATGGAATGTTTTTCACTCAAAATTTAATGCTTTAGATCTAGATGGGTTGATTATTGTTCTTGGTTAACGTTGGTTAGAATCCTTAGAAAAATTCAATATCAATGTGCAAAATTAGTTCATGAAGCTTTGGTATAAGAGGAAATAGGTACATCACAAGATATTAAAAATAATAAAGATTGAAGGAAATTATTGAGCTAGAGTAAATTAAAGAGTCTATTAGAGAGTTAACCATATAATGAAATAAAAGAAAGAAGAAACAAATATAAATAAAAAAGAGGAAATGGTGTTTTCCTCCCTGAATCAACTTTGCAAGCAATAAAAGAGGGGGAAATCTATGTAGGGGGCATGAACACCCATATGGAGAAGCAGTGTGAAAACTATGAAAAAACGCAGAAGGGTGTAGGGAACCTACGAAGAGCTTTGGAGAGATTAGGGGATGGAGTACCAAACAACAAGGCGGTTACTGGCGACAAGACCAGAGGTGGATCTTCTTCATGGGGTGTGGAAGTAACAAGGGAAATCTCAAACAAGGAGGTGCAGGACCGTGTCGAAGCGGAGGATTGGTGCAACAATCATCAAGGGCACCCTTGGCAGTTTCGTTCGAGATCTAGTTGGTCTAGGCAGCAGCGGCAGGATCTTAATTTCTTTCCTAACCAAAATAGAAGGTGTGTTGCTCCCAGAGGGCCATGGTGGGAAAAAATTCAAATTATGGTGAACAAAAGAGAGTAGGCCGAGGAAATAAGGGAAACCCTAGATCTTTTACCAGTTCACCTAAAGATGAATTTGGTTGCTCTGATCAGCGGACCATGGTTTTAGGCTCAAAGTTTTTGGCTCCATCGATCAAGCGGCTGGAGAATCAAGGTTTAATTAAGAGATGGTTTGGTTCAAACTTGAATTGGGATGCTTTGATCAGATGGTGGAAAAGTTGATGGGGCTTAGAAATGAGTTTCAAATATCTAGGAAATGGCTACTTCTTCGTAGTTTGTCCTTCCCCCTCTATTCGACTGGACATTTTTGAAGGAGTGTGGCTAATGGACGGATTTGGCTTCTATATGAAGAAATGGGAGGTTGGTTTTGATCCCTTCAAGCACCATATGTCTTACATCCAAGATTGGTATGGACTTCCAAGTCTTCCCTTTGAATTTTGGCAAGTGAACATCCTGGAAGAGATCATAAATAACTTAGGGAAATATATATGTGTGGACGAATGAACTAGGAAAGATGGAATAAGTTCTTATGTGCGCATCTTCATGGAGAATCCCCCTTCGAGCACTAGGTGGAAGGATGTCAAAATTTACATAGACTGGGGAGTTTTGACCCAACCCTTAGTCTTCGAGCCTAGAACTGTAGGAAGCTGGTTCGGTACTCTGGGCTAACGATCATGGGAAGTTTCTTTCGTCCCCAACCTGAGAAATGCAGTTGCTTCTTTGGACCCTTGTCCCGTCATCATTAATGGCAGGGACTCTGGGGTCTTAAACAAACCAAAAGAAGACAATAACTTTCATCGTTGCCCTGGGATTGAAGAAGTAGCTTTTCTAGAGAAGGTGTTGGATGCGGAGTCACCAAGATCAAGCAAGGACAAGAATCATCTACTAAATAACAAAGTGATGTATTACATCTCATAAACAAAAAATTCAGGGAAGAAAATCTTGACTCATTAATTGAGGTAAGCAAAGAAATTGTGGAATTGGCGGAGGAGGCAAAGGACGCCTCAAATGAACATCTCATAGGGGACATAGAGTCGGAAGATGACTGGTTGGAGGATGGAGGTATGGAGGAAATTAGGCCTACTTCAGCACCAGAAGACAAAGAACAGTTCTTTCCAAGATTTGACGATATGGGAATCATGCAAAGAGATGTCAGGAAGTCCTCCCCTGATTGTGAAGAACACAAAATAAGGGGAAGAACACCAAATGTGGAGAAGCTAAAGTTGGATGGAGAGGCAATTGGGCAGAAGAAAATTCCTAAAATGCTTAAAGTAAGGGGGATCCCCTTCCTGAAGGAAAATGAAGATCCTAAGCTGTAATGTTAGGGGCATTAATTCCCATAACAAGCATCATTTGGTGAAGGATCAAATTGTGTCCTCCCAGATGGAAATATGTATTCTCCAAGAGACCAAATTAAATCTTGGGGAAGTGAAGTCTTTTGAAAAAAGAATGAGATCTTGGAAATTTTTGTCTGTTCCTGCAGATGGGTTGTTGGAGGTTTGATGACTCTTTGGTGTCCTAATAAGGCATCAGTGGAGAAAATGGTGGAAGGAGGTAGATGGCTCGCCTACAAAGTGAGGATTTTTTCCTATAACCTTTGTTTTCTTTTGGTTAATGTGTATGGGCCGCATTCTTGCATTGACAAAAGGACCTAGATGGAAATTGAGAATATATGCTCTGCAACAAACTTGGAGTATTGTATTGTTGGGGGTGATTTCAACACGATTTTGTGCTCTGAAGACAAGCAAGGTGGAGTATTGTGAAGGTTGCAATCCCAAATAGATTTCAAAGATTTTGTGGAAAGAAATCATCTTTTTGAAATTCCAACAGCCAACGACACCTTCACTTGGACTAATAGGTGTTTGGGTTTCTACTCCATTGCGGAGAAGTTGGAAAAATTCTTCTTCAAAGGAAACATGGGGTCCTTCCCCTTCTCCTTGGAAATAAGATTCTACCGAGCTCGAGGTCTGATCACTTCTTATTCCTTCTTGAGCTCTCTGGGGAAAATCAACCAGCCAGGAGTCCCTTTAAATTTGAGGCAATGTGAATGAAGGATCAAAATTTTATCTCCTTGATTGCAGCATGGTGAGAGGAAGTTGGTTTGGTGGGTTCAAAAATGTTCAACCTGGCAACAAAACTAAAGCATGTAAAGCATAGGTTAAAAGAATGGAATAAGTCTTGTTTCAAAGACATTCTCGAAGAAAAAAGAAGAATTGAGGGGGAACTAAAAGCCCTAAATGAGGAAGTAATCTAGTGGGGGATGGATAACGAAAGGTTCCTAAAGGAAAAGGAGTTGTTAAGAGAACTCAATGAGATTGTCTTGAAAGAAGAATTTTTTTGGCGCCAGAAGTCAAGGGAGGTATGGTTGAAGGATGGAGACAAAAACACCAAGTTTTTTCACAACTCCACTAAAGTAAGGTGACAGGAAAACAAAATCTCCCATGTCATTTCAACTGATGGGAACTCGCTAGATGATCTAGTCCAAATAGTTGAAGAGTCGGTCTCCTACTTTCAGAATTTTCTTAATGATTGGGATAGATCGAGGCTCACAACACAACATCTCCTAGATTGTATCCCGAAGGTGGTGATGGACGAACAAAACCAATAGTTATTAAAGAGATTCTCAGAAGGAGAGATTCCAGAGGCGCTCTTCCAACTCCATCCAAACAAATCCCTTGGGCCTGACGGATTTCCTACCTCTTTTTTCCAACATTGCTAGAATATTGTTGGGCCAAACATTGGCACTTCCATAGAAGATTCCAGGGAATCAGGGAAAATTCTAAAGGAACTAAATAAAACATTTATAGCTCTAATCTTGAAAAAAGAAAAGCCATATAGGATGGAGAATTTTTGGCCCATTTCTCTATGCAATACTGTATACAAAATTCTGGTGAAGGCAATGGAAAATCACCTCAAGGTTCTCTTACTAGACTTGATTTAGAGGAACAAACAGGCTTCGTGCCAGGGTGTTCAATCTATGATGGTGTAATAATAGCTCAAGAGGTCATTCACTCAATCTCTAGAACCAGAAAGATATCAATGATTATGAAACTGGACATAAAAATGGCCTACGATAAGGTAAACTGGTGCTTTTTGTTTAAGGTAATGGAGAGTTTTGGTTTCCACATAGCTTGGTTGGACTAGATCTTCAATTGGATTGCTAGCCCAAGATGTTCAGTGCTGGTGAATGGTTCACCTTGCAGTTTTTTTTAAGTTTCCCAGGGTCTAAGGCAGGGAGATCCTCTCTCTCCTTTCTTGTTCATAATTATGGCGAAGGCCCTTGGCAGATCCTTTAATAGAGTAGTTGAATTGGGAGAGCTCAAAGGGATTCAAATAACGAGCAACCTTCCCCCTATGACACATCAAAAATTCAATGATGATAATATGTTGCTTGGCAAGGCCAGGATAAATGAGGTTCAAACCTTTAAAAGAATACTATCAGACTATTATCATGCCTCGAGGCAGGAGGTAAGCTTAGAAAAGTCAAAAGTCTTTTTCTTTTTCACTGACCCTATTTTAGAAACCCGAATCCTCCATGTTTTGAAGTTTCGTAGAGGCAAGCTCCCATGTAAATACTTGGGTCTCTCGTTGGCCTCAGGGGTTCAATCTACAAAACTATGGGATCCGCTAATTGCAAAAGTGGAAAGCAAGCTTTCTTTGTGGAAAGGTAGGTGGTTGTCTTGGGCTGGGAGATTAATGCTAATAAAGAAAATAGTGGTGGCCTTGCCAATATATATGGTCGCTTGTCTTCCCTTGATAGGGAACATATGTTCCAGAGTTAATCAAAAAATGAGAAATTTCTTCTGGCAAGGGAATTCAAAGCAAAAAAAAAATTCCTCTAATCAAGTGAGAGAAGATTTGCAGAGCGCGTAAGGAGGCTGGTGTAGGAATAAAGAATCTTTCCTTGCAAAACAAAGCTCTAGGCACCAAATTGGCCTGGAAAATGTATGCTAGCCAAAACTTAAAGTGGGTGAAAATTTTAAAGTCAAAGTATTTAGATGAAAACTAGGAAAGTTTCTTCACAACAAGAAATCTCCCTAAAGGTTCATGAATATGGAACTTCATTTGTGGCTGAAGAGATCTAATCTCGAATTCATTTTCCTGGGACGTCAGAGATGGAAACTCGACACTTTTCTGGGAAGATTCTTGGGGTAGTTTTGGCAATTTAGCAAAAAAATACAATATAAGAAATGTTAAGGAGGTGTCCAAGCAGATTTGGGGAAGCCATGTGAAAGATTACTTCATCATAGCCTAGGTGGACGAGGTTTTGAGGTGGAGTTGGAAGGATCCCAGGCAATTGGGTCTCAATACTGAGGAATTTGAAGCTTTGGAAAGCATCCTCAAGGAGTGGTCTTTAAATATTAGGGATGGGAAAGATGTTTTAAAGTGGTGTGGCTCTGCCTTTGGTAGTTATAGGGCCAAGGACGGTTACAGAAAGCTAGAAATATGTCAGGGGAAAGTTCAGGGGCATGATCAATCTATCCCAGATAAACTATGTTGGAATAGCAATTGCCTTCCCAAGGCTAGAATTTTTTCATGGGCAGCCATTCAAGGAAGAGTGCTGACAGCAGATAGGTTGGAAAAATTTGGTATTCATGGGCCTTCGAGATGTGTTCTTTGCAAAGCAGCTACAGAAGCAAGTGATAATATTTTCCTCAATTTTCCATTTGCAGTCAAATGTTGGGATTGGTTGTGTGTCAAACTTAACTTGGTAACTGCACGGCCGGATAAAATCTTGGATTGGTTCAAAAGTTGGCCAGTATTGGGTGGAAAATCAGTCTTTGCATGCTTGTGGTGGCTTTTCCCATCAATGCTTCTTTGGGAAATTTGGAAAGAGAGAAATCGTCGAATTTTCAAGGACGAAGTGATGTTCCTTTCATCGTTTCTCAACAAATTGGAAGCCTGTATAGCAAACTCGAGAGCGGTTGGGGCTATAGGTGCTAAATCCATTTTATCCAACTGGGATTCGCAAATGTTGAAGGTATGGGGTGGTTTGAAGGTCCCTTGCACACTGAATTCTATGGGGCTCACAAACTCAACAAGTAGATAAGAGATTAAAGGACACCCTCCCCCTCAGGGATGGTATAATGTAAATTTTGATGGCACCTCTAGGGAAAATCTTGGGAAGTCTGGTCTTGCTTGTTTAATCAAAGATTGGCATGGGAGGTTGGTGGGAAGGATGGATCAGCCCCTAAGCCAAGGAACAAAAAACGCAACAAAGCTTCAAGCAGTGGACCTTGGAATCAAGTTTTGTAGAGAGTTGAGATTGCAGAAGGTTATAGTCAAGGGAGATTCGTCAGTGATTATAAATGCTTTGAGATCGAGGCACTTACAAAATTGGAAATTGGATGCAATCCTGGAAGTTACTCTCTCCTATTTAAGTAGTTTTGAAAACTATGAAATAAATCACATTTTGCACAAAGGCAATTCAAAGGCGGATTCTCTGGCAAACATGGGAGTATATGGTATTCTTAGAAAAGAAATTTGTATTAATAATCTCACCTATGGTGAAGTGGCATAGTGGGTGGTTGGGTGGGAACCACTCCATTCCTTGTTTGTTGGTCTGGAGTGGTTGGGTGGCAAGCATTGGGTCATTGGGTGAGTTGGAAGGTGGGTGAGTTGGCCTCACATTTATAGGAACTTTCTAGTTGGAGTTAAATTCATCATTCTTCGTCGCCATTGTGTGGTGTGCTCTATCCTTTCAAGGACGATGGCTAGGCTTCAAAAGGATTATGGCCAAGCATGTTTTCCCAGGCCTTTATTTTGTTGGGTGGTTGTATCTTATTCCCAAAGTGAATGGTGATCTGGTTTTTTTAGCTCTGCATGTGTGTTTGGCGATGAGCAGGTTTATACTTCTAGTCTCGGCGAAGGAGTCAGAGTTGGGAGGAATGGACACGTCGGTGCAATTGAAGAGTCCAAAAAGGAAAATTTCCTTTGAAGGCTTGATCTCTTCCCTTCAGCTGCATCATATTATTCACCACCCAGATTACCTTTCTTTCACAACAATAAAATGCTTGGCTGGGAAAGCGTTTATGGAGGATGTCGAAGGGTATCATTTGGACTCGGATATCTCTTCTCGAGTGCTAGCTGGTTTGCTTGATGTCGGGGTTTCTAAAGCCAATGCGAGGGTGATAATGTGGGGCCTTTTCCGCAAGGACATGTTGATTGGTTTGGATAGGGCGTTAGTTGCGGCTTGATTGGGAAAAGGAATTCCTCACCCGCATGACTTGCATCTCTTGGATGACTCAAAATCTTTGGTAAGCTACTTCCCTTTCTTGTTGGATGTAAGCGACATGGCTCTTGTTGAGCATAGATGCTTGGTCGTAGCAGGGGCTAAGTATTTGAAAAAGAAATTTTGTTTGATGCCTGTAGCAGATTCGGCCTAGAAAAGGGAATTTTGTGTTTTTGCCTAGCAGAATGTTTGGTGATTAGGGATTGGGAGGGGTCTTTTTTGCTGGCTTGTGGGTGTTAAAGCTTTTTGGGTTCTATTTTTTGAAAGGAAAATCTTTGTAAATGGTATTTGTAATTGTTGAGTGGGATATGTTTAAGGTTAAATCGATGGAATATGGTGGCAACATCCACTCAGTCTGTAAATTTTGGTAAGTGTTTAGGTCTGGTTTATTTGTGTTACAATCATGAAGGATGCCCAGATGGGGCTTGAACTCTATAAATTTCTTTCTAAATATCAATATAAACCATCTTGCTTATCAATCAAAAGAAAAATAGTAGAGGGGGAAGAATAAAAGAGGTTCCAAAGATAGAAAATGGTGCACTTTATAGGCTTCCATGTCTTTGTGAAATGCATGAATCATGTAGCCATGATACTTGTGGACACCGATTTTGGTATCCACATTTCTCTTGCACTTCTAGGATTTTTCACCTAAAAGGAGAGAAATGGACCAAAATGCTTGATATCCCCACTCAAAACTATGCAAGAATGGATGGAATATACCTAAATCCTATTGCCCCAACTACATACTTTGTATCGACTGCCATATACCCAGACTAAGGGGAAAAGAGGAAAGTAAGAAGAAAAAATTGGAACAAGAGAGGAAAAGTTTTTTCATGTACAAGAAAACATTACCAAATTCAAATTTTCCCTATGAACATAAAATTAACAACTTATTTCATTTTCAATTTTACCACAACATATGGCATAACTATTTTGAGAGTTTGAGGAAAACCATATATTTCATGATCATGATTATAGTATAAACAATAAAAGGAACCATCACCTTATTACATTTGTAAATAACAACCCACAAAATTCACAAATAAAAATTAACTAATGTCAATGAAATATGTTCACAAAGAACATTAATACACAATACAATTTTTTATGCTAACAAAATTTTAGAGTCTTAAATTGAACTAAAAGTTCTATCCAAGCATTCAAATATGTAGGGGAACAAGTCGCCTTCATTTCTCATTGACATTTCTATATTTATCCCATCTCTTCTATTTTATGTACATTGTTCATTAAATATGTATCTAGTCCCTTGGATTTGGCCTACTAGTATACATGTTGACCATATTAGTTACATCACATTTTGTTGGCTTAATACATGTAGATGCAGCCTATTCTAATGGATAGGACCACATATGCATCCTAACCGTGTCTAACAAGTTCATGCACATGGACTATCCTCAATCACAATCCTAATTTACAAAACTTAAATAAAGTATATCAATAAACTTACAGTACATTTTAATAATACATCAAGAAAGACTAAATGTATAAAGAATAACAAATTAAATGTTAGATACTATTGACTAATAATTAAATGTTAATTGGTAGAATATTAATTTATGCCATTGTAAAAATTTAATAAAGTATAGATTTTATAAATAAGAAAAAATATTTATTTAGATAAACATATTTAAGATGTTTATTTTTCCTAAACTATCAATTATAAGGTTGTCAAATTTATTATTTTAGTGTTGAAGTACTTTATATTTATTAAAATTATAAATTTCCTAACCACTACTTTATACATCTATCTATATATTTTATATTTCAAAATTAAGTATTAACTTGGTAAGATAAATATATTATTGTAAACTATCAATCATAAAGCTATCAAATTTATAGATTAGTGTTGAAATATTTTATATTTATTAAAATTGTAAATTTTCTAACCATTACTTTATATATACTTTATAATTCAAAATTAATTATTAATAGATAAGATAAATTTAATATAATTATGTAAATAAAATAAAATTATTGAATTATTCTTGAAGTAAAATATATATTTCTTAAATAAACAAAATTAACTTCTATAAAGAAAATAATATTATTATTTTCAAATGTATAAAATAAAATAAAATAACTTTTTATTAAATATGATTAAACACAAAACTAAAAGAAAAAAAATCATTAAAAAAAAATACATTATTTTCAACCTTATAATTCTATAAAATAAATCTTATCTTTCATACTTATCATTATATAAAACAAATCTTATCAATATTTTTCAAATAAAAACAATATATATTTTTCAAATAAATCCAATATGATAAAAGATTTCTTAAATCATTTAATTTACATTTAGAAATTACAATTACATATTTTAATATAAAATAATATGCCTTTCATCTCTTAGCCTCTTAAATCCAATATGATAAAAAAAGATATCTTAAAACATTTGATTTAAATTTAGTAATTGCAATTACATATTTTAAAATAAAACATTATGTATCTCATCGTTTAGCCTCTTAGCTTCTACTTATAATTTTCTTTCTGCCTTCTTTTTATCTCAACCAATGTGGTCACGGGAGTCACTGCATTTTTGTGTGAACTAAAATTAAAAGTCTGGAATCATGGGTGAACAAAACAACTTTACTTACTGAGGAAAAAAAACAGATTTGATCTCTCCAACCAAGAAATACTCTTTAGCTCATAATCCTTCAAATTTCCTTTTTTCAGTTCCTTCCCCTTGGATATATTTTCCACGAGATGTGCATATTGGGAACGCATTCTAGCATTCTTGTTGACCCCTGCATTCCCCATCATCCTTGTCCATATAGTCTGTATTTTCGTGTGAACTAAAATTAAAATTCTGGAGTCACGAGTGTGGGACCACCTGATCTCGGTACTTGACATCAAATAGAACAACTTTACTTACTAAGGAAAAAAACATAGTTTTCACTGTAGTTACCTATTTAGGAAGACAAACAGATCTAATCTCTCCAACCAAGAAATACTCTTTTGCTCATGATCCTTCAAATTTACTTCAGTTCCTTCCCCTTGGATATATTTTCCACGGGATGTACATATTGGGCATGCATTCTAGCATTCTTGTTCACCCCTACATTCCCCATCGTCCTTGTCTATATAGTCTACATTTTCTTGTGGACTAAAATTAAAAGTTTGGAGTCATGGGTGTGAGACCACCTGATCTCAGTACTTGACATTGAACATAACAACTTTACTTACTAAGGAAAAAATCATAGTTTTCACTGCAGTTACCTATTTAGGAAAACAAATAGATCTGATCTCTCCAACCAAGAAATACTCTTTTGCTCATAATCCTTCAAATTTATAATAATATTATAAATATAATATTATTATATATTTAATATTATAAATATAATGTTATAATGTTATATTGATATTGTGTATTATATATTATTTATTATTTATTATTATAAATATATTAATTCAGAAGGGGGTTAATTTGTTCATATTATAAATATATTATATCATATATGGATATTATATATTACATATTATTTATAAATGTAAAAATACAAATTTAACCTTTGTGAATACATGTAGGATATATATATTCTTAAATTTATTTTATTATATTTATAAATAATAAATAATATTTATATATGATATAATATATTTATAATATAATATATATAATATATAATATTATTTATATTTATAACTAATATATAATAAAATATTATATCATAAATAATATTATATAATATATCATGTGATATAAAATATTAATATATAATATAATAAATATAATATTATAATATATAAATAATATATAATAGATATAATGTGGTTGTTTTAAAAAAAAAATGAGGGAGTTAAGTTAATTTTGAGGTGTGGAAAATAAAATTTCAAACGGTGGTGAATTGTTTTACCCAGCATAAATGGATAAACACAGACTGGTCTGCCAAATACGAAATGGAACAGAAATTTGTAACTGCCTGCAATGACACAGACTGTCAACCATGGATAGGTGCATTTTGCAGCCTACATAGACAATGTTGTATTTATCCTTACCTCTTCACCCTACTAACCTTAGATTCCCATTCTCGAGATCCAATGTTCTTACATACAAGGACAATATTTTTGGCTACAACATATGACATGAGTATATTTTTATAAGCACTTTTATTATGGTGCATTTATTATCATAATTATCAACACGATATTTATGAAATCATATGATAATTATTTATTTTTTTATAAATAATACCTATCTGCCAACATATATATGTATACTACTTATGTATGTGTCAATTATTATATGCTTAATTTGCATACCATTTGTCATTTTGTTCCTACATGATTTGTTTTGCTATTGGGGCCAACATTGGGGACATCTTCTCACCCCCTGATTTTATGTGCTTACATGAATAATATTAGATTTAAATTATCACTTTCTTTTTACAAAATGCATACTCATGAAAATGACAACATTCTTTTACATTATATATTTGTAATCTTTTTATTGCAAACTACGTGCAACAGGATGCTTCAGTGAGTATAACATTTTCTTGTTATGGTTATTAACATTTTCATTTGTGGAGAATAAATGCACACCACTGTCAAACTCCTAATTGCTTATTGCATCTAATGTAATAGTGGTTCTTGTCATAAGAAATTTCCAATCATCAATTGTGGGGTTTGCATCTCTCGGATTTGTCAAAAGTTGACGAAATCTTTGTTGATGGATGTTTTGTCCATCTTGTCTAAATATTTTATCCAAAGTAACCATAGTTTTGAATTCTTCCCATAGCAACTTAGCTTGTGTGTTGTTGTCATGTGTTGGTCTATCATTAATAGGAAGTAACTGACCCAAATCTCCAACAAAAATGATAGATATGCCTGATAGAACATTGATAACAATTATTGTGAATACTATAGAACTTTATAGTTATACAATTGTCATTTACATGATTTTTTTGTATTTCCATATAAAATAATTAATTTGGTTAATCAAATAGATATCTACCTCCAAAGTTACGATTTGCATTTTGTGGGAATGCTTGTTGGAGCCGAGAATCAATGTTTTCTAGGAAGTTTTGACCAATGAAGCTCATTTCATCAATTAGAATGCACTTGATGTTTGATGTTTCTTCTTGAAAACTTGTGAGCCTCGCTCCTTCGAATTGAGCAAAATCTCTTATTGGGATTCAAATTTTTGAATGAATGATGGATGCTCTTATGTTGAATGTTGCAACTCCAGTTGGTGCCAGTAATAGAAGAGGAGAAGGACCGGGATATGCTGCATTTTTAAGAGCTTGACTAATAGCACCAATTAGATATGACTTTCCTGTCCCTGTTGTTCCTTGAATTATCATCAGCAAGGGCGATGCATTTTGATTATTATGGTAGTGTGTCATGATTATGTTGAGTGCTTTTTTTTGTTTGTCACTGAGGGTTGTGTAGTTCATAGGCTATGGCATTTCGTCATGTATGAGACATCCATGTTCTTTCATGCTACTGATGAAGTTCATTGCTTGATTCGTATACTTTTCACCACGATATTCATTACACCAATCTGCTTGTCTATCAAAATCTCTCCTTCCCAACATATGTATTTCAGAAACTGATATATTTTGACCATGATGTAGTCCAGATAGTATTTCCCATTCATGCTCAGTAGTATTTCTTTGAAGAGCTTCATTGTCTTCAATTTCAGCATCACTGATGTTTTCATTGTGTTCTTCAATTGCTATTTGTTCCATGTGCCAAGGTTTATAATGGAATGAGTCCAAGTTTTGTCATATTGAATCATCATTATGACCAATATCTCTATCCACGTCACGAAAATGTTTGTACAACAATAATTCTGAATAACAAAAATCAATCCATTTTTCTAACTCACGTGGAGGAATGGATTAAAACTTCAGACATACTCTAACAATACCTGCTTTTTGTCTTGGCTCCCATTTGTTATCTCTCCTTTTAGGATTATATATCCACTATCTGGCTACATCAATTATTGTAACACCTTCCATAGACAAAGTCCTTATTTTATATCCTTCGATGAAAGATGTTGTTTGTTCATTATTTTCTTCATCATTTACACTTACGGGTTTGAACACCTCACGTGACACATTTAGATTGATAAACCTCCTACTGCTCTCTACCAATGGAAGTTCAAGTAGCATGTGGCACGTCTCTTGAGCTCCAATGTCTCTTTCTATGACAGTCTCAGTCAAAAGTCTTCTATATGCTTTTGCAGCCAAATCATCTAGATTTTCCATGTTTGCAAGTCACATTATCATCTGTTGGTATTTTTCCAAACTTTTTTCTTCTTTTGCTACATACTTTGCAATATATTTGATTACAACATCTTTGGAAAGAACAAGTTTCCAATTTATATTTGCTCTCCACAATTGCAATATGTAATGATTATGTGAGAAATACTCTATCACCATTCCTAGCTGGCTCAAAAAAAATTCACTTGTTTCTATGTCTTCATATAATTTGGATCCCTCCAAATTTAATGGCCAAGGAGCATTATACCTATTATGAATATGAATAAGTAATGTGTTTTTGTAGTTTAGAATCATATTACATTTGATTTGAATATAAATATTTTAACTTATGAAATTTGTTACCTGCAAACCATTGTTCCTCCTTTTTTTTGTAGGCATGCACCCTCCCTACAGACCGTGTGTCTCTCTACATAATTTATTAGCTCTTCGTAGTCATGATCAACTTTGATCTCTACAAATTGTCTTGTATTTTTCAGACATGGATGTTGAGGAAAAATTTGGAATGCCTACAATTGGATATACAAATAAATTAATTAGTTATGTGGTAAACTACAAATCATTTACGACATATATGATATGCGTATGTTTTACTATTTTGAACATGCCTGGATGTTTTGCTGATGTGGATCTTTTCTAGGATTACATGCTTGAACAATAGAATGGAAATATCTTTCTGCACTTTTTCTTTGCTCTTGATTTGACCAATCCAAGTTGTCCATATTTGGTGCTTCATGTATCCAAATGAATCCATGCACATGTGGTGAGCCCTTGTGTTGCCACTCATATCTAGACCAAAAATCCTAAATTTTCATTCCTTTTTCTAGTATTTTTGTTCTAAACATTGAATGTCTTAAATGCATGTACTGTGTGACTATATGAGGATAGTCAATAACATTTTTTTTTCGCCATATTTGAGCCTCTCATGTAGTAGTTGGCGATGTTCTTGGCATTAGTGCATGCAAATCGGGCCAATACAGATCTGTTGCACTCAAAGTGAAGAATATTGTAGGAGAGCCTATTTGATGAAGCATGTCAATCAATTTTGCACGACATTGTGTCCAATATGACCGTGTACCCCTCAATGTTGTTCCAAATCGCATTAACCTATTAGCTAGATGGGATTGTGGCATGTTTTCCATATGCTAACGCAACTCGTTGATGGTGATTGACATGTCTTGAAAGCTTCTTTTGAAAAATACAACTGAAGAATTTTGTGCATGGTGTCTCATTATCATGTTCATCATAAAATATCAAAATCTTGGATGCTAACCAAAACGATGGTCCCTATAACACAATAAATGCTTAACAAATTCATGCAGATGCACTCTCCTCATTCGTGGTTCTAACCAATCACATTTACCATCAGGGAACAATGTTGGGAATGCCATATCAAGTAATCCTAGAGTGACATATTCATTGACAGTAGATGAACCAATCCCTGGCCAATCAATCAATGTTGTTGAATTTGCATTAGGGTTATTAACCCATGCCTAAATCAATTCCATTTCTCTTTGAGCATTAGGTGGCATAGAAGCCATTGATGTAGTGTGCTCAATTATATTTCCTTGATCCATTTCCATGATTGGACCCACAAATACAATTTCATTTGAATCAAAATCAAATTCCATATGCACTGTTTGTAATTTGTTGAATATATTTTCATCAAAATTTCCTATGAGATCATTTAGAGCATTTTCATTGATTCTGACATCTGAATAAAACTTGTCATGCTCTACTTTGTATTTTAATGCCTTATACACATGATCCCTATTCACCGTGAAGTTATAATTTGTGCCATGTTGATCCCTTCTTCAAACAATGACTATTGGCAACTCTCTTATTGAATGTGGCAAAACATTTGAAACATATTCCACATTTTGTGGAAAACTTATTGAGTGTCCTTTGTATTTATACTTACCACCAACTGCATGGGTAACTTGTAATATTGGGCTAACACGTGCTAACATTTCTTCTACTTGAGTCAATTTCGCAAGCTCTTCTGGTTGTGGTCCATGATCCATATTATTTAAAGTTGAAAAGCTATGATTTGCTTTCTCTTGATGACATCTATTACAAACAACACCTTCAGAGGTGTGAAATACTTTCATTCCTAGGTAGCATTCTTGACAGATATAACACATACCTAGTGTTGTTAAGTTATCTAATTGATGTTGAAATTGTATTTGAATTTTTTTGAAATCATCATGAAGCATTCCACTTGGGTTTTGTATGTTTCCTTGTACACCTACATTTATCTCATCTTGTTCTGTGACTTCTACCCTTTGTCTAACATAGCTTTCTCTTTTAACTTCATTGTGTCTTTCTCTCTATTCTTCCCTTTCAAAATTTGTCATTTGTTCCCATTGTTGTCTTCTATATTCTCTTTGATATTCTCTTTGATATTGTTTTCTTTGCTCCTCTTATTCAAAATTCAATCTCGGTCGCACCATATCTAGAAAATAATTGAAGTTGGATTTGTAAAATTGATGTTTTTCAATGGTAAATCTACTTTTCTTTTAAATGAATTTCATTTAATATCAAAGACTATTGTAATCGAAAGGTTCTAAATAGAATACAAATTTACACAACTATTACATAAGAAGTATATTTGAAGCATAATTAGACGAAGAAATTTCATCACAAAGAAGAAAAATGAAACCTTTATTGTGTTTTGGATATTGGTCCTTAAATAAATGCACTCATTATTGTGATCTTGTGACTATTTATATATCAAGTAGGGCATGTACATTCAAAATATATGAACAATATTTTGCAAAAGTAGACATCAAAGTCTATATGAAAATATTGTTCATAAGACTAAGTCAATCATGGTTGCCACCTACATACATGTATGAACAATTTTTTTACAAAATAGACATGAAAGTCTACATCAAAATGTTGTTCATAAGAGTGAACCAACCATGGAACAACCCTCTATATGCTTCACATCTGTCTACCCTAATTATCATACAAGTACAAAATAAATTCTTTAATAGTGCTTTTTGCAACTCTTGGTTCCTCATATTGCTTGGCATAATAAAGTTCTCTTAAAAAACCAAAGAATCCTGCAAATTTCTTGCATGTTGTATGTAATTTTCGGGCAATGTATTCCATGTCATCAATCTCTTGTCATTCTACTCCACGTGCAAGCAATGCAGCATCATGGAGTTCTCTAATGATTTGTTTTGAATGGGCTTCAATTGATGTGTACAACTTGTCTATCGGAATTGGCATATGTGTGTTTGAATTTGTTGATTCCTCATGGGCTTCTAGTTGTTGGACTGATGGTTCGCTGGAAGGAGATTCATTGTGGGTAGCCATTAACTAAACAATAAATGAAACTCATAAATAAGTAACAAGTTATAAAGATATGTATGATTCTAAGTTGCAAAATTTTTTTGTATGATTTTCAATTGAATTTTCAAAGCTTACAAGACTACAAAGAGAAGTGTAAGCAAGTTGTTGGTATCAAATTTCTTTTAATGTATGAGGTTGGTGAGTTATAGATAGAGATGGTAGCAGTGGTACTAATGTTCAGAAAGCTTCATAAGATAATTAATAGTCATAGAAATTTTGAACAAAATTGCAATGTCAAAACTTTTGCTAGCAATATTTAACAAATAGTCAACTTTAGTGTCACAGGAGTACATGTAGTGTAATTGTAAACCTGGAACCAAAGGTTGACCAACCTCACGTCTTGTACTTGGAGTTACAATTACACATAAGTACTTTATTTATCAATAACCTTTGCATGAATATTTTCTTTATTGTCAACATTTGCATAAAGGTTTTCTTTAGGGTGTTAGAGGTGTCTAATCCTCAAATTCATCAGAACTTATTGCAATTATTTTAGGAGGAGATTGCACACATAGGTTCTCCTCATCATTCTTTCATCTCTTTATTGGAATATTACTATTGCCTTCACTTGGAATTTGACGAGTTTGAGGCAGTTTCCTGTCCAAGTTTGCTTGTATGCTAGTTGTTGCTTTCTCGGACCACTTGATTTCCGCCTTCACGTCACGAATCCTTTGCATAGCATGGGAAAAGGTCTCGTTGTCCTTTATCCAGGCTTCACCATCCACGTTCGTCCCCTCTATAGACTTGGTCAATGCTTCTCACTCCTTACATTGTAAATAGTGGGCATTCCCTGCTATCAACTTACAAGCAGTTTGTTTAGTTCATACCATATCTGGCATAGAAGGTTTGACATTAGTATTACAAGTGTCAAAAATCCTTTGCAATTCAATGTGTGTAGACAATTAACATGATCATTTGGTCTTAACAATGATGGAAAAAAATGAACATGATCATTGCACATCCCCTTAATCAGTATTGTCTTCGTAACCGCCACCCACCAGAATGGCGGTTACGAAGATAATATGGATAATGGAGATGTCAAAGGTTGACTCCTTTCTTCTTTATGTACAACATTAACAATTTTGAAGACAGGATATTAGTGGCTGCAAAGGATACTCCATCACCTCAATAAATCATTATAGACACCAGATACCAAGTACTAACTCCATGTTGGATGATTATTTCCTTAAATGGCCCTTTGGCATCATCATCAAAAGGTGGTTGCAAGTTAGAAAGGAATATAAACAAATTGTTTGGTTCATTTAAGCCTCTATCCACCAGTGTGCATCCCTAAGCTTCATCCTTCCCTTATGACTATTATATTGCCAACTCTCTTAAGAATCTATCATCTTATAGTAATATTACCGTTTGTTTTTTCAATCATATTAATAATATTAATAATAAAATCAACATTTGAACATTAATAACAATAATGTTATTAATTAATTATAATCAAAACATTGTTATCCAATTCAAATGAATCTTATTAATGATTTTATTTTGCTTTAACGAATCACTCAATAACAATCATATTTGTATTAAACCTAACCTGGTGATAACTATTCATTATTCCAATAATAGTCATTATCTAATCACAATTTAATTGTTAATAAAAAATATTATTAATAATAATTAACCCCTATATATATGTATATTCATTTTATTTTATTTTAATTAATCACTAATGGAACTTTTGATAATAACTGCATTATCTCTTCTCCTAATTCAAGTTTAATGGTTAATTGTATGTAACTTTCATTGGATTATTCAAATTTGTACACTACATGCTTATACTATTACTATTGTTGTTTGTCATGTTTCTCAACATTTGGCATTAGAAAATGAGAGGTATGAATTCTTAAAATTGTTGTAAGCATGGAGAGAAAAATTTGGATGAAGGTATGGGCATTGTGTGAATGCTTTAGAAACTTCAAGAAAATTTGTTGGCCCCAGGGAAAGGTGGGATTTCCTTTCAAAATACAATTCTTCTAAATTCTAGCATTTGGCCATTTAACATGCATTGTTTTATGTGAGTAGGAACAATATGAACCAACTCATTAAAATTCACTATCGAGACTATCTATTTTATGTGTAATCAACTTTCTATTCTATTCTACCTCTCAACTAAGGTTCATAGTTCAAGCATAACAAAATTCAACACAATTGTTGAAGATATATGTAATTTTTTGATATGGATTTGAGCATAAATACCTGTACTTAGAGCCTCACTGAAATACCAACTGAAAGAGTGCAAAATATGCTTTTTATAGAGCTCTGCAAATAGATAGAATTTCAACTCGAGCCTTATGCAACCAATTTCAAAATAGTAAAATTTTCATGGTTGCAAAAAGAGAAGCTTACCTGTTCTTGATGTATCTCTAAAGATGTAGCCGGTTTGAGTATTTGGGGACGACTTCCTCCTGTTGAAGTAAAAATTAATTATCCCCTCTGCTAGTCAAAAGAGGCCTTTATAGTTTTTACTGCAAAGGAAGAAAACAAATATTATTATCTTTTTATATTATTATTTTTGTGTGTGCATAATTGTGATTATATCTATCTAGCGGCATTGCCTTCCATTACATATATTTACACATGGATGAAAGAATAGCTTACACTTTGTTAAATGAGGTATTTAGAATTAGCACTATTTAAGTAAAGTAAGAATTGACTCATATTCAACAAAATTATTTTCACAAGAGTTGATAAAGAAGTTTAGATTACATGTAGATGATTATTTATATCAATATTATAGTTGGGTTGTATAGAGTAAGGAGTAGAACTACTACATGTTATCAAGTAATGGAAAAGGAAGATTATTATGGTATATGATAATCTTTTTAATGAAGTTGTAGACATAATTTCTTTTCATAAGTTTGTATTTACAGACTAATATTGATGTAAGATTATGATAAAATATTAATCATTAGAAGAGAACTAAAAATATAGAATGATAAAAGAAGAGAGAGATGCACCATTTATGTATATTAAGGCTACAATATTGAACTCTCTTTTTCATCCAATCAAGAAAAATATTCATTAATGTTGGTGGTAGATTCATATTTAGTCTTCAAAATAAACATTATAACTTAAAAATATGATGATATGTGATTGTGTTTATGAGTTTCTCTAGATACATCTAATGTTATGTGTTTGTGTTTATAATTTTACCAATTCTTTTTATGTTTATCCTATCCATGTTCTAATTCAAGTTTAATGGTTAATCATATGTAACTTTCATTGGATTGTTCAAACTTGTACA
Organism: Sequoia sempervirens; assembly: GCA_007258455.2. Taxonomy (NCBI): domain Eukaryota; kingdom Viridiplantae; phylum Streptophyta; class Pinopsida; order Cupressales; family Cupressaceae; genus Sequoia; species Sequoia sempervirens. Next base: position 30,953 of record VDFB02362405.1, on the reverse strand, counting down.
CTGCATGCTTATACTATTACTATTGTTGTTTGCCATTTTTCTCAACATTTAGCATTAGAAAATGAGAGAGGTATGAATTCTTAAACATGTAAGAATCAAGGACTACCTGTAAACAATTTGAATGAAGTTGGAATGGTTCGATGCTGAGTAACCCAAAATATGTCAGACTTTTTTGACTTGTACAACCCTGGGTCTACAATGACAGGTTTTGCTCTTTGATACCTGCACAACCAAAATACTGAGCTTGAGTTAAAATACGTATATTAACAAGTAAATTTCAAGATTAAACATTTACAAACAAATGATGTAAATGGAATATTAAGATATTGAACTTCAGATCCTTACAATTTCCATGTAATATCACTTGTGTGCTCAATGAAATTTAGGTCCTTCGGCAAGTAAGAAGACATGAAGTAAATTTGCATGACAATCAGGGAGTCAACTTCTTTTCTACAAGTAAATGCAACATTTCAACTTTCTTAGTTTAACTTATGCAATAGTCACAAAAATATGTATGGTGAAAAGAGGTCTCGGTCTAATTATGTAGTACTTGTATTATGATGAAAGTAGTCTATGTCCAATCACGTAGCACTTGTAATATGATGAACTTCTTATCATTCAATAAAATATTGTTTGAAATGAATGTAGCAACTCACTACTTGTCCATCTACTAATTCCAACTGAAAATCACGTAATAAAACAATCACATAAATAACTTTCAATAAAAGAACAAGTTTAAACTTCTTTTCTGTGAGGCAAATGTAAGATATCCACAAAATAACAAAAGTGTAAACCAATCTATCTATGTTCAATTACAGAGCACTTTTGTGAAGCACTATATTGTTTAAAAGTTAAAACAAATACAGGAACTTGCTACATAGTCCACTAATTCCAACCCAGCTAATACAACAGTCACAAAGAGAGCCTTCAATAAAAGTTCACAGATTCAACCTATGAGGCTCTTTCCAAAATATTCGGTGAAATCGTTAGCTCAAGAAATTGTAGTGATAAATTCATCTCATTTAGTTTGTTTGCCTCTTGTATTAAGTATTATACTCCAGCTAGTTGTTTCCAAGTTGTTGCATATAAAATTGATACTTTATCTCCCATCTTCCCTTGTCATAAAGAGACAGTAGAAAGAGTAGAATAGCTTCCTTAACTCCTCCCGCTAAGTACTGGTGGTTGTTTCTTAAAGGTCAAAGAATATGCATAAATTTCTTACCAAGTGCATACTTGACTAGAAATGTTAAGAGTTTCAACAGAAATTTGAGTTGTTTACTAACGTTATGCAAGCTGAAATATACCTCAAGTTGTGATCATGTCATTTGAGCTCAACTAGATCTCGTCTCAGCTTGAAGCGATGGCCTTCCTCATAGCCTTCTAGATTCAGGTGGCGAAATAGCACTACTTTGTGTAGTTGAAGAGAACCTAGTCAATGATCCGGTGGACATTTTTCAGTGGAAATTGAAGTGTCTCATTTTTCTCCAAAATCTACACCATCAGAAAGAGCTCAGCGTCCTGATTCCAACACAACTCGAACGGGGCAAAAAGGAGTCCGTTTGCACGAGTTATGGCCAGTCAAACCTTTGGTCAAACTGGAATCAGGGGCATCCAGGAAGCGGAAAAAATGATTGTTTCGGAAATCAATGGAAGCAGCGTCAAGTCGAAGAGCTCGTCGAGACGATTCCGGCAACGTTCGTTTCGTCGAAATCCAACATCGGAGACTCAAGATACAGCTGGTCAAAGTTTCAGGTTTGACTTGTGGACTGAAGGTACAGTGATGACGTCATCATCCGTACAGATGACGTCAGCAGATGGTACGGAATCTGATGTGGACAAATCAGAGTGTGCCATGTGGCAGTTGTACGGACCAATCAGGATTGGACACGTGGCGTTCGTACGCCACGTCATCAACAGTCAGCGTACGGGTCTGCACAGTCAGCATCCGAGTCAGCATCCCACGTCATCGTCCGCATCAGCACAGTCATCGGCCACGTCGGCGTCCAGTCAGCGTACAGTCAGCGATGATGTGTCTCCAGCAGCGAATCATTTTGTGCCACATGGCAGTCTCTCTGTGCGACACGTGTCTTCTTATCCGCGTCGACATCCACGTCATTATTGAGTCAGCCTCCACACCAGCGTCGTCGGCGAATCAGCGAATGACACGTGGCACACGTGGGCAAGTAGCATGTTTACACGTGTCGGCGCTGTTGCAGGACTCTGTCGGTCAGTTTATTTGTTAAAAGTTTAGTTAGGGGATTTGAACCCCTAACCGACATCCGCCAAGTTTGGCTGATAGCCGTTGCACTATATCCGCCGACTTAACTAAGGATAGACTGTGATTTGTTTTGATTAAGATTTCATGGGTTATTTAAAAAAAAAACAAAACACAAGCAACGGCCGGCGGGTTTTGAACCCCGAACCGGCCGGGCGAGTAAAATGCATTGTGGCCGTTGAGCCATCGATATAGTTTAAAATATATGTGGCGTCGGTCCTTTTTGTCTGGTGGTTCAAACCGAATACCTTATAAAAGTTAACAAATCCCTCCAAATGTAAAACAATAATCCTTTTTAAGGATTAAATGTAACTATTGAAAACTCCCAAAGTGATAAGGCCCGAACAAACAATAGAATTGAAGGGCTTAAATTTATTTAGAAGATTTATAAGGGAGATTATTAAAATCCAAATGTAAAATTTGGGAGATTTAGTTGTTTTTAGGGGGATTTGGAATATTTTGCAAATCAATTGGTTGAGAGCCAAATTGAGAAAATTCTTTGTATAAAAAGGGGGCTTGAGGTGAGAGTTGAAATAAGTTTTCTTTCAGGTGATGAAGTCTTGACGCTGAGGCAACACGGAAGAGAGGGGTCTTGTTGAAGAATTTTCAAGCCATTGTTGAATGTCGAAGCCCTGTTATGCTGCCGAACTGATGGTCTTGGTGCATCATTTGTAATTGATTTTTGGATTTAATCGGATCGGTCTCTCTATTGGAGTGGACCCGGAGACGTAGTCACTTTCGTGACGAACTCCGTTATCAACTGTTTGCACTTCTCTTCTTCTCTCTCTTTCTGTCTCTCATTTCCTTCCTTTTCTGTTAAATCACCTTGTTATTACTTTCATTTTGTTATTTCCTTAAGTTAATTTTGTTTTAATTAACTTGAATAAACATTGTAAAAGCATTGTAAAAGTTAAGCATTTAAACTGCAATCTAGTCTAGATCCTATACAGATCAAGTTGGTATCAGAGCCTAGTTGGCTATTATTGCAGTTATTTGTTTTGAATGCTAACAAGATCCAGGATTCAGAAGGGTGAAGGCAAGCTCGAAGACTTTGATCCTGAGATCGGGAAGCGTAAAACATTGTCAAAGATGTCAGTTTCTGGAATGGAGGTTCCTGAAGAAATCAGTGAGCAGGAATTTCGTAGAGCATTCCTCGAGATGAAGGCAAAGGTGGACATTCTTTTTCAAGAGAGACAAGAACGGAAGGAACGTGAAGAAGGTTCGTCGAAGCAAGAAGATCGCAAAGACATGAAAGGGAAACAACATGGAGATGGTGGCAAGAAACAAGATCCACCCTCTTCTTCTTCTCCTCCCTCTTCTCCTTCTCCTTCTTCTCCATCTTCTCCTCATTCTATTTCTTCTAACCCTTTCAAAAGTGGGTATAAGCCTAAGATCAAACTTGATGTAAAATTTGATTTGCCAAAGTATTGTGGTGAACTTAATGCTGAAAAATTGGATGATTGGATTCAACAAATAGAAGTCTACTGTAGAGTCCAAAACCTATTAGATGATGTTGATAGGCTCCAATTAGCTACTCTTCGTTTAGGAGGTACAGCCTTAACTTGGTGGGAGAGTAAGTCTAAGGCAGAAGTTTCACAGCATGGTAGAGTCAGTTTAACTTGGGCAGAATTTATTAATGCTCTTAAGAAGCAGTTTTATCCCCTAGGACATATGCAGCAGTTAATGATGGACTGGCAAATGTTTAGGCAAGGGAAGGGTCAAACTGTCCAAGAGTACACCCATGAATTCAGGAAAAGGGCTATTTCTTTGAATGTTCCTTTGTACACTCAGGACACGTTGTTGAAGTACATAGGAGGTCTGCATTCCTACCTTAGGCATTCTATCCTGGTTTTGAACCCTTGTAACTTGGATGAAGTGTATGTTCAAGCAACACACTTAGAGTCAAGGGGTAAAGGATCTTTTATTGATAATGATGTAAAGAAATCTTTTAAGAATGTAGAGACAGGGAAAGGAAAGAAGGCAGCTACAATCAAGAAGGATGAGAAACTTTCTTGCACTCATTGTGACAAGGAAGGTCATGATGAAGATCACTGCTGGAAGTTACATCCCAAATTGAGGCCTAAGTGGGCTCAAAGACGTAATCAGAAACAGAAAGGTAAGGACAAATCCATGAATGTTGTTATGGATCTTGGTTCAGATTCAGATGATGAGACTAAGATAACAGCGATGGGGTTAAAAGGTAAAGCTCCTATTTCTGGTGTTTCTGTTGCTAGTTGTGCTTCTTCATCTACAGTTAATGATTTCTCTGAAGATGTAAAAAGGAATGAGTTGTTTCATTTAAGGGTTATGGCTAAGAACAGTAAAATTGATGCACTCATAGATAGTGGTTCACAAGTTAATCTGATTTCAGAAAGTGTTGTAAAGAACTTGGGATTAAAAACTACACAACATAAGAAACCTTATCCACTAGGTTGGATTTGTGAAAATGACAAGTTGCAAGTAACCAAACAATGCACCTTAAGATTCACAATTACTAGTAAGTTTGTGGATGAAGTTCAGTTTGATGTAGTTCCACTGGATATCTGTGGGATAGTGCTCGGTAGCCCTTATCTTTATGATAGAAAAGCAATCTTCTACAGGCAACAAAATCATTATCATTTGTTTAAGGATGGCATTCAGTATATTGTACATTCTCGCAGGATTAAGACTGACCAATCTTTTGCAAACACAGGGCAGTTAAAGAGGGTAATTGATGCAAGTAAAGAATTAACTCTTATGTCTGTCAGTACAGGTGGTTCTACACTTGAACTTGGAGTAGCTAACCAGGGTCAGATGTTGCAGGATGCACCAATGTACAGATGAGAAAATGATGCTTGAAAGCATTGATGGATCCTTGGGTAATAATGTTCCTGTTGTGAAGGATCGAATTGTTGTTGACTTATTCTCTTTCATTTCTGCATTATTGTTCAGCTTGATGCTAGTCAATTTTTGTTGGTTAGTGGCTACGACATTTGATGTAGAAGCTTATGGAAGTGATAGAATAATGTTTATGTTCAACAACATTGTTGCAGTCTTTCATTGTGCTTGTGAGCCAAGTTTTCAGATGTACGTAAGATACAGACAAGTGGGGAGGCCAAGTCCTCACTTAATGTCGAGTAAATGCCACTTTTGGAGGTCCAAAAGGTCTTCAGTGGGGAGGCCTGATCCGGTGGACATTTTTCAGTGGAAATTGAAGTGTCTCATTTTTCTCCAAAATCTACACCATCAGAAAGAGCTCAGCGTCCTGATTCCAACACAACTCGAACGGGGCAAAAAGGAGTCTGTTTGCACGAGTTATGGCCAGTCAAACCTTTGGTCAAACTAGAATCAGGGGCATCCAGGAAGCGGAAAAAATGATTGTTTCAGAAATCGATGGAAGCAGCGTCAAGTTGAAGAGCTCGTCGAGACGATTCCGGCAACGTTCGTTTCGTCGAAATCCAACATCGGAGACTCAAGATACAGCTGGTCAAAGTTTCAGGTTTGACTTGTGGACTGAAGGTACAGTGATGACGTCATCATCCGTACAGATGACGTCAGCAGATGGTACGGAATCTGATGTGGACAAATTAGAGTGTGCCATGTGGCAGTTGTACGGACCAATCAGGATTGGACACGTGGCGTTCGTACGCCACGTCATCAACAGTCAGCGTACGGGTCTGCACAGTCAGCATCCGAGTCAGCATCCCACGTCATCGTCCGCATCAGCACAGTCATCGGCCACGTCGGCGTCCAGTCAGCGTACAGTCAGCGATGATGTGTCTCCAGCAGCGAATCATTTTGTGCCACGTGGCAGTCTCTCTGTGCGACACGTGTCTTCTTATCCGCGTCGACATCCACGTCATTATTGAGTCAGCCTCCACACCAGCGTCGTCGGCGAATCAGCGAATGACACGTGGCACACGTGGGCAAGTAGCATGTTTACACGTGTCGGCGCTGTTGCAGGACTCCGTCGGTCAGTTTATTTGTTAAAAGTTTAGTTAGGGGATTTGAACCCCTAACCGACATCCGCCAAGTTTGGCTGATAGCCGTTGCACTATATCCGCCGACTTAACTAAGGATAGACTGTGATTTGTTTTGATTAAGATTTCGTGGGTTATTTTTAAAAAAAACAAAACACAAGCAACGGCCGGCGGGTTTTGAACCCCGAACCGGCCGGGCGAGTAAAATGCATTGTGGCCGTTGAGCCATCGATATAGTTTAAAATATATGTGGCGTCGGTCCTTTTTGTCGGGTGGTTCAAACCGAATACCTTATAAAAGTTAACAAATCCCTCCAAATGTAAAACAATAATCCTTTTTAAGGATTAAATGTAACTATTGAAAACTCCCAAAGTGATAAGGCCCGAACAAACAATAGAATTGAAGGGCTTAAATTTATTTAGAAGATTTATAAGGGAGATTATTAAAATCCAAATGTAAAATTTGGGAGATTTAGTTGTTTTTAGGGGGATTTGGAATATTTTGCAAATCAATTGGTTGAGAGCCAAATTGAGAAAATTCTTTGTATAAAAAGGGGGCTTGAGGTGAGAGTTGAAATAAGTTTTCTTTCAGGTGATGAAGTCTTGACGCTGAGGCAACACGGAAGAGAGGGGTCTTGTTGAAGAATTTTCAAGCCATTGTTGAATGTCGAAGCCCTGTTATGCTGCCGAACTGATGGTCTTGGTGCATCATTTGTAATTGATTTTTGGATTTAATCGGATCGGTCTCTCTATTGGAGTGGACCCGGAGACGTAGTCACTTTCGTGACGAACTCCGTTATCAACTGTTTGCACTTCTCTTCTTCTCTCTCTTTCTGTCTCTCATTTCCTTCCTTTTCTGTTAAATCACCTTGTTATTACTTTCATTTTGTTATTTCCTTAAGTTAATTTTGTTTTAATTAACTTGGAATAAACATTGTAAAAGCATTGTAAAAGTTAAGCATTTAAATACTGCAATCTAGTCTAGATCCTATACAGATCAGTCAATGATTCCTATGTTAATGAATTATAATTAATGATTAGTGGTAAACAAGATAATTAGAAACAGGATAAGACAATTAGAATTGAACATTGTCACAAAGCGATGCTATATTTATTTCTCTTCTTGTCAAGATTAATGATGATGATGAGATTTAATGTCCTTTAGACCAAACTGTCCAACTGCATCATTCAGCTATACATTCTAATTGGTCTAAGATTTCATTGTGCACTGTATCATTGGAGTGCTCTTACTATTATTGCCATCCTCCTTTTCCACGCCCTTTATCTCATGAAAAGTGTGTGTGTCATCCTTACCATTGGCTTGGCCTCAATATTGTAAAGCATAGTTTCTATTTGTTCCTCAACTCTTTTCTTTTTTTTTAATGAAATATTTTCAATTCCTAAAAGCCGGCTACTGTGCAGTCCATAGAAGGGAAAGCCTGTATTTTCATTCAGATGTGTTTAATTGTTTAAAATTTACTTAGTCTTCAACTATCTTGTTGTATAAGCACCTAAAGAGAAATTGTTTAGTTTATATTTGTGTATGTAGATTAACTAGATTATGTCTTTTGTTAAGAATTCAAATTTTATTAGTGTATCTTAAAGATCTATCCTAGCATGAGTACCTCTAAGCACCCAAAGAGAAATTGTTTAGTTTATATTTGTGTATGTAGATTAACTAGATTATGCCTTTTGTTAAGAATTCAATTTTTATTAGTGTTTATCTTAAAGATCTATCCTAGCATGAGTACCTCTAATGTTGTGTTTCCTTCCTAGAACAATATAATGTTGAACACAACACAATGTTAGTTCAACTTTGATAAAAAAGCAAAAAAAGGATAAAAATAGAAAAAATAGTAGACACAAGCAAGGTTTAAAGAACTAAAGACAGGCATGACAAGATCCAACGATCTTCCTAAAGAGTATTTGATGATTTTTCGTGCTTAGGGCATACAGGTCCAAACCACCCACATGAAAATCAGGCCTAAATTTGGTCAAATTCGGCCAAAACATAGCAATGAAATTTGATTGTTGAATCGTCATGATAAGAATCTAACTCTTTAAGAAAATCTTTGATCAATTGCTTTTGTATTATTTTTTTATTTCACTCTAATCACGTTATACAAATAGATTGTGAGCAAGAATAGAAATATCTGTTAAATAGAATATCAACATAATGTATGAATTGTGGGCCCCCTAACCATTACAAACCATTACATATATTTATCAGTGCCAAACAAATTCTTGGCTTCCTTGGCCAAAAAATTCACTTTTCTTTCTACCAACAAAATTAGGAGACAAAAAAAAAAATCCCAACTCCTTAAACATGCAAGAATCAGGGACTACCTATAAACAGTTTGAATGCAATTGGAATGGTTCAATGCTGAGTAACCCACAATATGTAAGACTTTTTTGACTGGTACAACCCTGGGTCTACAATGACAGGTTTAGCTCTTTGATACCTGGACAGCCAAAATACTGAGCCTAAATTCAAATACGTATCTTAGCAAGTAAATTTCAAGATTAAACATTTACAAACAAATGATGCATTTTATTCCTGAGCTTCTCTCTATCAAGAAAGTGTCTAAACGAATTTAGAAAGAAAAATGCAAGTAGCAAATATTATCAAAGGCGTTCTTGTATTAGAATGGCAACTATATCTTGCAAGTATAAAATTCTCAAAGAATAATACGTGCCTCAAGCAAAACCTAAAGTTTGACAAGGCTGCAATGTTCTACCAAGACAAGAACTCTTGTTTTCTTCTGCTCAAGCAACTATTGTCTAAACTCAGTGTGTCGGTTATCTTCTTCCCTCCAGCGTCACATCAGCCTATATATATAATATTTTTAATATTACTTAACTATTTTTTTACCATAACTCCCTCCTTTTAAATTTAAAATAATCTTTGAAGTAAAAGTTAATATTGATTTCTTCATGTGTATATGTAATAGAATAATATAGATATTTTCAATTTGATTACCTAAAAAAGTTTGGAGTGATAAAAACTTGTTTCTAAACATTTTTTAGCCAAATATACTTATATATTTAGTTAATTTAAGTATTCATAAATATAATATTTTTAATGTTACTTAACTATTTTTTTAATAAAACTTTGAATTTATGATTTGAATCAATATTATATATTTATTATTGATATAATAAAAAATATATATAACATTTTACATAATTTATTATAACTATTTTTTTAAAATATACAAATAGATTGTATTAAAAATATAAAATATAGATTCAAAGATCACTTATATAATTAATTTTGAGAATGATTTTTATAAATATTTTTAAAAAATTATTCACAACTCATTAATAAAAAATATCTTTGAATTTTAATTAATATTATATTATCTTTCATTTATTCTTCTTTCCACTTGTGAGAAATGGTAGCCAGTTTTATATTTATGTATTTTTAACTTAAATCTTTTACCTTCAATGCATTTTTAAAAACTTTACAGAGAATATTCCTTCATTGCTTTCATTTAATGCCTCTCAGCGTAATTATTTGAAAAGGAATTTTTTTTTGGTTTTTAATTGGTTCAAAAACAATTTATTAATAACTAATTAACAAAACTCATTAAATAATGTCTATATTCTAGCCTAGTGGAAAATATAAGTAGTTACATACATTCACATATATTTTTTAAACATTAACATATTATTACAAAAATTACATAATCATTTAAAATATATACATATATCAGTGGAACAAAATGGTAATTACATACATTTATTAATATTGAACGAAGTATAACTAGCATATATATATTATTTCAGTAATATATATAAAATAGGCCAAGAGATATCCTTCTAGACATCTATTTTGAATATTTTTTATGTGTAATAGTAAATTTAGGATATTTCTTTTTTATTGAATTTTAAAAAGAACAATTGTTTTTCAGTCTTTTTATAATTTTATTTTTAAAAACGTTTTATAATGACATCAAAAAACATTTTTGTTTTTTTTAAATTTCAATATTTAGTAATTTTAATTATATTAATTTAGTAACTTACTTTTTATTCAATAGTAAATTTAGGAAAGTTCTTTAGAAACTTTTTTTTATGAATGGTAGTTTTTACATATTTTTTAACATCTTATCTTTATAAATAAATATTATTTTTAGTAGATAAGATTACTTAAAAATATATATATTAAAATTGTCAAGAATATTTCTTTAAAAGATTTTGAATATTTTTTTAATCTTAAATATATTAATTTAGAAACTTATTTTTTATATGAAATAGTAAATTTAGAATATATTTTTTTTACGTACTTTCTTATTGTGATAAAAAAAACTATCACCCACACATCAATTTTTACTTGAGGAGTTTTTCTTTACATATACTCTTCCATCGCGGAAACAAGGTAAAATCCATTTCTAAAAAACAGGCAAAATAATAGTTCACCTTCATTTTTTAGCCAATCATATTTACAAGAAATTATTTTTAAAATTTATAAAGTTAAATATTTTACATGTTCACTTTAAAAAGATTGAATTTTATTTGAAAAGGATAATTTATTTTGTTTTCTATTTGTTCAAAACTAACTTATTAAAAAAACAAAACTCTTCACAAATACTAATAACAAGCATTTTTATTTGTTTCCATGTAGGTGGTAATGGAAATAGAATGCATTAAAAATCCCTCTCTAAATATCAAGTGTGTCAAAATGTAAAATTGTTATTTTCACATGAATGCATTTCTAAGCATTGTCCTCTATAATAGTGGCACTTTAGGTGAAGAAATTAATGATAGATACAACATTAGTGAAAAAATGGACATTCGTAACAATGTTAAATGTATCATATAAAAGTCTCGTCAAAAATATTAGCTGTTGGGTTGAAGAAATTTTTCTCCAGAGCGGACCCTACGGTTTCAAACTAGTTTTGTAAAGGACAATACATCCGTAAAAAGCTCATTATCAGTTGAACAGGTCTGGAGTGGGCCAAGAATCTAGAGCAGGATGCTTACATGTATAGTTGGATTTCGAAAAAGGCATATGATAGAATAGAATGACCTTTATCATGCTGATAATGAAATCTTTAGGCTTTTTAAGGATAAATTTTGTAAATATGTTTGTTATATTTAAGCATGTCTCAATTTCTATTATTCAGATATAGTCTCAAATTCAATCAAAACTTCACATAAATTTAATGATTCTATGTCTGCCAATTTATTATTGAAGGCACATTAAAGCAACCTAGGCCTAAACATATACTGAATTTAGCAATAGCAATGCAAACATCAGAAGTTATAACCATAAATGCAACTTGAGATACACCAGATATAGAGTATATTTGAGGACGATCAAATGGAGATTTAACTAAGCTGTGATGTAACCATCAAAGATGTAAATGACCCTTACATATCTGACATTTTAGATTAGCTTCACAACACTACAGCAAGACAACCAAACATTCCAGGTGTATGATGCGTGAATGCTGTGACAGACCCCTTCTTAAATACATTTGAGTGGCTAATGTCAATAAATCTGAATATTGCACGACTTTTATTTATCCATAACTGCCAATCTATGCCATAAAAACTAAGCAACATTTATTAAAGCGACCACAAACTGACATGCAATTTATATTTCTAACTCTAGATCAAAACAATAGATACCTAGTTAAAATAAGGATTAAAATCATACAGCCTCTCCATTAAAACAACCACAAACAAATATGCAATTCCCAACTCTTGTTCAAACCAATAGATGCTTAGTTAAGATAAGGATTTAAATAATACAGCCTCTCCATTAAAACACTATTCAAGCTACGGCTTCAAAAAGAGTTTCTGCAATCTCAAATCAGACAAAACTAAGCTTCATAACAGGTTAAACTAGAGTAAAGAAAGAATCACTCAGAATTGTCCTCAGCTCTCATAGCTTGGCCATCATTGGTGGCATCAATTCAGGAACCTTCATTGTATGTCTCTTGCATAGGAAAATGTGGATGAAATGGAAAAATTTATATCAGGGATGAAATGAAATGAAAGTTTAAATGGAGTAGTGGAAAAGAACATTTTAATCCAAAAATGAGGAGATTAGTCAAGGGGATTGAGAGGAAGTGAACTTTAGAAGTGATGTGTGCAGCGAGACATACAAAGATGGTACCAACTACCACCCTGGTCAGTTGTATGTATACATCATCGAACAGAAGCATCTTCCTAAATCCGAAACAATTAAAGACTGAAATAAAATGGCAGAAAATAAGACACTTAATGTTAGCCATGTTAGTATATTCCACTTCCCAAGGCAGGAAAGTTGCAATTCGGACAGGTTATGGATACACACGTAATACAGTTCAAATCAGCAGCAGAACATGCCGAAGCAATAACCACAGTGATATATAAACTACATTATGTCAACACCATTACCTGGTCTGAGAGGCTAATGCCACACGACACAAAAGAGGAAAAGGCTTCAGAGTAACCTCTGATAAACCTCAGTTTTAATATTGCACAGTTATGACTCGAATCCCTTCCAAACTGATAATCTAGGAAAGCGCTCTTAGGGACTGTGTCAAATAACAGAAACAATTGGAAATGCCACTAAAAACATTTACTTGCTGGGTTTACATTAGGAGAAGTGATGCATCAATTTAAAATTACTGCTAAACTTCCTAATAATTTTTCCTCAAGATTTTAATTAGAATAGAAGCTTTCATCCGCATAATATTATAAAAGAACCATTTTTTACCTCTGCAGACTGTCTCAGCTCTACAAAAATAGTTCTCTATCAAGCAGCAGCTGCTTGCCAAAAACTTATGCAGCCTCTCAAACAAAAAAGCTATTGTGGATGCTTGCAAATTACTTGTCTAACCTCCGCAAATTGGAAACAAATTACCTATAAAGAGTGCTGTTAAGGACAGTTATTGCATTAAAGATCAAGATATTGCAAAACAGTTTCGCACGTAAAAACAGCCTCCAATATTCCCGGACAAGCCTTTAAACATTTACGGGAACAGAATTTGGAATGCAATCTAATAACATTTTAAGAATGTCAGAAAACAATACATTTGAAAAGGACGGTCACAATTTAAATAATTTAACCAAGATTTCAGGCCGAGTTTTTATGTGCACGGAAAAAAGCTAAAACTGAATGCCATTGTAAATGCCTCTTGGCATTAAAATAAGTTAGATTGTTGTACTACTTTTGAATCTTAAGTTATTGAATAAAAAATTCATTTTATTGAGTTGGAATGAACTTCCCTGTCTTTCGTTTGTTAAAATTGTTTAAACTTCAGTTGGACCTTAGAAGTTAGTTAGGTATCACTGTATCGCTTCTGTTGTTTCTCCATCTTTGAAGGATATGCGGGATTGGGTTGTTAAGAAGATTGACAAAAACTTTAGCATTTGTTTACATAGCTGGAAAGTTTCAAATTTCTCAAAAAGTGTTTGCTTAATTCAACTTGCATTATGCATTTGCTTGGCTCTTTGGAAACTCTCAAGTTGAAAAGATTCATAAAATGATAAGAGACTTATTATGGTCTAATGGTAAAGGTAGTAGGAAGAGGCATGCACTGAGTTGAAAATGGTGATGTTTGTCTAGAAAGCATGGGGAGTTAGGGCTGAAAAGTCTAAAAATTCATTGTATATCCCTTGTTAAATGGATCATTAAGTCCCTTGAGGGGTATAAACATTGAAAAATCTTAATAAGGGGTAACCTTGCTTGTCCTATTCCAAAAAATAGAGAATGGAAGCGCCTCATCCACATGATATCCTATTTGGTAATTTTGCTATGAAGCTAGCTAAATCACCTAACTTTTGGAACATTTGGATGGCTTGGGACGTAGTCAGCAGTCTCTTGAGGAATCATGAAAGCATATTCTAAGAGGGATGGCAATATCTAAACTTTAAAATCTATCAAGTGTAATTTACAATATAAAAAGTAAACCCCTGGCATTGACCAAGAGGTGTTCTTCTAGGGAATGATTTCTTTAAGATAATCAGAACTTTGGGAACATCTTCAAAAATAATTAGATGATGTCTGGGATGAAATTGAAAAGATGATGTAAGTTATTTGAGAGAACTTAAAAAAAGACCTTCATTGTAAGGAAAACTGTTGAAAGCTTACCCATGAATCCACAAATAAAATTTGACACTCAAATAATGGACATCACGTGTCAATGATGCTATGTTAACCAAAGCCTCAAGCAAAATGATTTATGATTGTTCCACATGTACCCAGGAGATATTATCATATTTACCTATTTGAACAATCGATGGGGTTTTGATTTAGATGAAACTGAGTGGAGTTTAAAATGTTTATATACGTGGTCGCCCTCGGTAGAACCCAAAAAAACATATTTTAGATAGTCACTGCTGTTACAAAAACTTCTTGTGGGTTCATTTGTCTGTCCTAATGGTTTTGTTGATGTCTCTTGTGGTATGTAAAGTGAGTGAAACATACAGTCATCTATTCTTTGGATGTCCTTTGGCTAAGAAAGTGTGGACTTTTTTGCTTCTCCATGTTTGTAATCACCAGTACCACAACTGCAGGATAGCACAAAATCTACAAGGGTTAAACAGATTGATTCAGTACATCCTTAGCAAGGAATATATATGATATACATTTGAAATTAATGCCAGTCAGCAGATACACTAAACCTCCCCGCTAAGTTGCTAGTTCAGTAGATTACATAAATGGATTCAAGATTGATAACATATGCACACATTTGTTATTTTTATTTAAGCATATCTCCGCTTTCTTGAATGCCTCTTGATTCTTCATTTTGTCAAGGTACCACAGAAATTCGTCCACACAGTTCTCAAAGGCTTGCAACAAATTGCACTGCAATAAATTTAGTGCACTTTAAGCATTTGAGAGCATGAAGTCAAGGAGAGTGTTCACTTGAATTGCTCATGGAGTGATTTAAGAAAATTAAATAAACAATAAAAATGATCTCCTTCAGAAAAACTAGAGTGGAGAATTTCACGGGTTATAAAACACAATGATACTCGAAAATTTGAAGAATGATACTAGCTTAACCTAACAAAATGAATTGAAAACTTCCTTTCCTATCAACATTGCTATTGAATATGATGGTAGGCCATGTAGTCTGCTGAACCTTTCCTTTAAATGATAATCTATAAAACAATATGCAATGAGAATAAGATATGATTAAGCAATTTGCTGCAAGAGTTTGTCATCATTATTTAATTAGTTACATACAAACTGTCATACCTGTTGATTGGTAAGTTTTTGCATGCAGAAGGGTGGATTCAATTCTTTTAAACTGGCACTAGGTAGACAGATTTAGAATTGACTTTTACCCCTGGCTTGTGATTAAGTTGAGTAAAATTTTTTAGACATGTATGGCTTAATTCCAGCCTCTGTGTTTATATATAAATTAAAAAGAGAAACGAGAGCAAGCATATATGCACTGGATATACCATTAGTCGTATGGAACATTGACCATAATAGTATAGACCAATGTTCATGTTTCAAAAAACACAACTGTGCAGACTCCTTACGGCTTTTATCTTAGTAATTAAAACTTATAAACTAAGCATAGACACTAACTCTGGTCTCATCAATATTTATGTACAATATATAATGATGTCTTCACATTGCATCCAATCAGGAAAAGAATAGAAAACGATACAATAAATACGGTTTGAAAACAGCCAAAACACTATCATCCCACCAGTTCTCTTTGTACAAAAATTTACAAATTAGATTAGTTATCAATGAAACAAATAATTTACGAATTAGCAGTAGAACTGCTTAGCAATCAACCATACCCTTACTGTTGGAAGTTTCCAGTTGTACCTTTCCCACTAACCCAAATACCATTACTACCAGTTAAGCTATTATTACCATTCTGAACAGTTGGTCCTAGACCTGCAACAATACCCTGGGGAATTTGAATCCCAGGCAATGATGTTGGAGTAAGCACGCTTGGTGATGGCTGCAATGAATTGGGAAGATGTGAAACAGGAGCAGATTGTACATAAGGCTGCTGTCCAGGAACAAAGGGAGCAGTTACACAAAATTGCATGCCAGGGACAGCAGCTCCTGCAATACAAAAACATAGAATAAGATTAAAAATTTAGACAAAAAAATGCATTTAAATGTAAAACCCTAACAAAAAGTAGAAATATTGTACTTGAAGAGAACCAATGCTTTTAAAGAAGAAACTTCATTTTTACAGTTAATCCAGCTCCCAAAATCACAATTGTAGAGAACTCAAATTAGATATTTCAATCATAGATGGCAGACTCAGCAAGTACTTGCCAAGTTTAATCCCAAGCAAGTAATCACCTCAAAAACTCGCCAAGTTTCTGGCAAGTACTTGCTAGAAACTCAGTGAGTCCAAGGGAAAAACTCACATGCGCTGGGCAAAGAGTGAGTCAAGTCAAAAACAGACCCCAAAACACAAAGAAGCGCTCCAAAAAAACGTGATTTTGCTCTGCAAAACCCCCAAAATATTCAATGAAGTCTAAAG
This sequence comes from Sequoia sempervirens, assembly GCA_007258455.2. Classification (NCBI taxonomy): domain Eukaryota; kingdom Viridiplantae; phylum Streptophyta; class Pinopsida; order Cupressales; family Cupressaceae; genus Sequoia; species Sequoia sempervirens. Next base: position 14,260 of record VDFB02362405.1, on the reverse strand, counting down.
GAGAGAGGGTTGCAAGCATAGTCTTTGACAACCTTTTTGCACAAAGAGCTACAAAGATCGTGAAGGTAACCTCAAAAAGAGTTTAAATTCAAATTGAGTACTTTAATTTTTTGATTTAAGTCTTTTATTATAAATTTGTAACTTTAATCTTTTTGTATTTGTAAATTGTAGGTGTCGGAGCCCTTGGTTAGAGTTCTTCGTTTGGTAGATGGGGATCAAAACCCAATGGGGTATATTTATGAGGCCATGGATAGAGCCACAGATTTCATCCGAAATTATCATAAGTGGGACAGCCTTAGATTTGATCCCATTGGGAGATCATTGATCGGAAGTGGAACAATCAACTCCACCAACCCATCCATGCAACAAGGTACTTCAACCCTCATTTTTTCTATTCAAATAGTTTCTCATATCCTGTTGGAGAGGTTATGGAGGGCCTCACAACATGCATTTAAAGGATGACACCCCAAGTTGAGTTGAGAGACCTCATTATCCAAAAATTGTACAGATACAAGACTGGAAGGTATAGACTCTTTTCTTTAGAGCTAGCTACCCAAGGAAGAACCACTTAGACACCAGGTATAAAATTTGGAGTCTTTATATCACATGCATCTTACAAGTTACAAATTTCAAATTTACAACTATTGATAATTTGATAAAATATGTCTTGACTTTGCTTTCTAACTCTTCAATATTTTATTTTTGTAAATTCTTGGTGGATAGATTGGGGTGCAAATACCCCAAATCTCTAAGATTTTCCCTCCACATTTTGTGCCAACCTTGTAGTGCATCTAGCTATGAGCACAATTGGAGCTTGTTTGAGGCCATCCACACGAAGAAGAGGAAGAAATTAGCTCAAAAACACCTCAATGACCTTGTCTTTGTGCAATACAACCTTTGATTGTGCACAAGAAGGGTAGAGGACAGATAAAACAAGCTCATTGATTTGGATGAGATCGATACTTATAGCGATCAGACAGGGTGAGATGAGCAGCCTCCATTGTTTACTGAAGATGAGATTCTTGATTTTGGGAGGTAGGCATTGGAGGATGTGGGTACAGCAAAAGATATAGGATTGGATGACATTGATGAGGTTGAGGAGTTACTGCCATCTACTAACAAGATGGAGGTCGAGCCACAGCCTTCTATGCCAAGTGAGGAGCCACAGCAGACTCCAAGGATTAGAACCTCCATCTCTCCCCATGTTTTAACTAGATTAGGGAAGAGGAAGATGTAAAATGTTGTATTTTCATTTTGTCAGCTATTTGTTGCATCAACCATCAGGTTTCCGCATGATGATAAGATTTTGTACTCAACTTGTATTCAAATCAATCAAATTTAATAGAAAACACATTTGTACTCATTTATGGACTCATTGGATACATCTTGTCATTGAGTTTTGCAAAAACATTGTGTTTCTAAAGAAATTTAAGCAATTTTTTAAGTTGCCAAATATTTGCCGAGTCAAAAAATTTTGGGTCTGCCGAGTTTTTGCTGAGTCCAAGTCTGCCAACTATGATTTCAAATGTAAATCAGTACCATAAACCAAAATTCTAAGGTTTGAAAAGTCCTGCATATTAGGATAGCAGTTCACCAAAGTTTGAAATTGTCTTAGGCAAAGAAAAGGTCAAATCCATGCAACATACCAATTATGCATAGCCACAAATAATGTACAGAATATGATATTGAAGTGATATTCTAATTACCAATGATCTGTAATTGGCATGGATATTCAATGTGTCTTCACCAACATGACTCTATCTCCAACACTTTGTGGCTCACACATTCTATGGTGAGTAGAACCATAGTTAAAAACCCTGTGAGTACTTGTGCTGGAAATTGGCTGGCAAGTAATCACCTGAAAGACTCATGGTCGATTTATTGTTAAAACGCAATGTGATTTTTTGGGGAAAAATCACACAAAATATCTGCAACTCACAGAAAATCATGATGGAAAAATACTCGGCATATTTAGAGATTAAAAAGTATCTAAATTTTTTTGTTTCTCATTCATTTCTGTGTGATGAACATTTCAAGCAATGGACAAAAGAAAAAACTGACAGCTAGGGCACAATTCTGACTGTGGTTTGACTTCAAATTTCCATTATTCTGCTTGGTTTAGTGTCCCAAGTGTTTACAAAAATTTAATGAAGAAAAAAGCTTCAATACAAACAATAAGTTTGTACAAGATGTGGCTACAAAATGTGAAGTTTTGTGAATATGTTATGTAGGGCTGTTTAGTTCCTTAACTGATTCATATGTAACACAAAATTAAATCCGTTGAACACTTGTCTTTTCTTGGAGATGTAATTGGATCCTATCATGCAATCCATAGAGATTGACTACATGTCAAACCTATTTTGATTAGAAATTATACTCAGAAAATTTTCAAGCTGCAGAATATATCCTTGACCGTTGAAGATGAGTTAAGGCTCATATAGTATAAAAGTTTGAAACTAATGTAAAACCTATTGATGCAGGGGCATCACTCTCTTTCTCTTTAGTTTTGGTTTATTCCTTTTTGTTTTCTGTTTTGTTGGGTTTTTGCAGTTTTGTTTTGTGTTGAAGTGTTTTTTCCTCTTTGTTGACAATGCTCTTGTTGCCACATCTCCCGGTTACTTCCTGTCGCCATGCAAGGAAGGAAATGTTTCACTCTAACTTCCTCTAGCTCTTTGAACGGATAAACAAACAGTTGTGAGAAGCCGTTATGGACTGGTTAGACAGCAGGGAGAAGTTTCCAAAAGGAGGAGAAAGGTTACAGTCGGGGAGCAAAGGCCAGGGGAAACGATCTCCAATGAAGACAGGAGGAAAAGAGGGACGATCAAAGTCTTTTAGAGCAGTGGAGGGAAAGAAAAGGATTCAATTGAAAGACATAGTTGAGAGGGGAAGATTGGTTCAAGCTGGAGATGCAGCGCCAAAGGGAGTGATAAACTTCGAAAGGAAAGGATGCAATGTAAAATTGTTTGAAGAGAAAAGTAATAAAACAAAGCTCTGTTTTGTCATTTATATTTGTCTCTCTGTGTTTCGATTCTCTCATCTGAACATCTCCATTTCTTGTGCCTAACCCGATTACTGTCATATTGTATTGTGAATGTTTGGCATGGTAACTGTCATTATTTATTGTTAGAGGCCCATGTCCTTTGATTTACTGGTAAGGTTGCTATCAAATTGGTATCAGAGCCTAAATATTTGGGGTTTGTGGTGTGGGCAGAATGCCACCGAGAGCATTAAGAGGCAGAGGTGCTTGAGGAAGAGGCAAAAGAGGACATGAGGATGGAGTCCTTGAATTACTGCAGAACTTGACTGCACAAATGGATGCCATGGAGAGGGCACAGTGAAGAGGAACACCAGTGGATGTTATCAGTGATGTTGAAGAAGAGCAACCACAAACGGATGATGAAGAGGAGCAAGAAGGACCTGGAGGGTTTGAAGAAAGATTGTTGAGAACAGTTTTGAATGTTGGTGCCAAACCGAAGATTGAAGTCCCTACATATGCAGGAAGCCTCAACGGGGAAGACCTTATCGATTGGATTAATGACTTGGATAAGTATTTTGAATATTAGGGAGTTGCAGAGGAAAGAAGAGAGAAGTTTGTTTGTACTAGGTTAAAGGGTCACGCTGCTATGTGGGGGGACTATGTTCAAATTGAGAGGAGGAAGAAAAATAAAGAAAAGATTAACTCTGGGGATCGTATGGTTGCAAAGCTAAAGGCCAAGTTCCTTCCAGGAGATTATCAAACTAATCTCTTTAAAAGATTACAAAACCACGTGCAAAAAGACATGTCTGTCAAAGACTACACTAAAGAATTCTATAAGCTGGTTATTCAGTCTGGGCATAATGAAGAGGACATGGAGAGAGTAGCAAGGTATTTGAATGGGCTGAAGTGTAGTCTGCAGGACGAACTGAGTCTTGTGTCCCTTAGAAGTCTAGAAGAGGTTTATCAATTAGCCCTTAAGGTAGAGGAGAAGTTACAAAGGAAGCAAAGTCAGCAAGAAATAAAGAGAGGAAGAGGATTTAGAGGGAGAGGACAGCGGTCTGGAAGGGAACAGCAGCACCATCAAGAAGAAGGGGCTGGAAGTTCCAGTGGAGCAGCCCATAATGAATGAGGAGGCTATCAAAATAAAGGAGGAAGAACATATGGAAGAGGAGGATTCCAAGCAAGAGGCCAAAGGTTTGCTGGAAAATGCTTTGAGTGTAATCAATATGCTAGTAACAAGACTTGGGAATGTCCAAAAGCTTCACAAGGAGGACATACAAAGTTTGAAAGGAGTAATCAAATTGTTCAAGCAGACCAAGAGAGTGTGGGGTCACCTGCTCACCATAAAGAGGAACCAAAATCAGGAGAATCTTTGTTGCTCAAGAGGATATTGCTGAAGTCACCCAAGGAAACTCAAGAACCAATCCAAAGGAGGGAACTATTCAAAACCAAGTGTAAAGCAAAAGCTAAGTGTTGTAAGTTGATAATTGACAGTGGTAGTACAGATAATTTAGTGGCCTTAATAAAGTTAAGCACCCTTCTCCTTATAAAGTTTCTTGGTTGCACAAAGGGCACCAATTACTGGTAGATGAACAAGCACTTGTTGAATTTCAGATTGGTAGTTACAAGGATAGCGTGATGTGTGATGTGATGCCCATGGATGTATGTTACATTTTGCTTGGTAGACCTTGGCAATTTGATAGGAAGGCAATACATAATGGAAGGGAGAATACTTACACCTTTGAGATGGATGGAATCAAGCATACCTTGTTGCCAATGCAAGAAGAAGGGGGCAGCAGTTGTAGTAGCAGCAGTAATATCATGTTGGTGAGTGGGAAGGAGTTCCTACATACAGGAGGAGATAGGATATGCTTTGGTACTCAAACCCAAGGCTGTCCTTACATTAGCAAAAATGGAAGAGTTGCCCAAGGAAATACAAGGAATCTTGGAGAAGCATAAAGACTTTGTTACAGCAGAGTTACCAGATGAGTTACCTCCCATGAGGAGCATTAGCCATCACATGGATCTAATTCCAGGAGCTAGCTTAACAAATAAGGCTGCATATAGATTGACCCCCAAAGAAAATGAAGAGATTAGAAAGCAAGTTGAGGAGCTACTTAGAAAAGGTTTGATAAGGGAAAGTCTTAGCCCTTGTGCAGTTCCTACAGTTCTCGTGCCTAAGAAAGGAGGTGAAGAATGGAGAATGTGCACTGATTCTAGAGCTATAAACAAGATAACTATTAGATATAGATTTCCTATTCCTCAGATTGAAGATTTAATGGATTATTTAAGTGGTTCAATGTATTTCTCAAAGATAGATTTGAAAAGTGGCTATCATCAGATTAGGATTAGGCCTAGGGATGAATGGAAGACAGCCTTTAAGACTTGTGATGGTCTCTACGAGTGGTTGGTTATGCCCTTTGGGCTTTCCAATGCACCCAGTACTTTTATGAGACTAATGAATGAAGTTTTGAAACCATTCCTAGGAAAGTTTGTGATTGTATATCTTGATGACATTTTGGTGTTTAGCAGGTCAAAGGAAGAGCATTTGGAACATTTGAGGTTACATGAGGAAAAACTGCAGATTAACCTTAAGAAGTGTGTGTTTATGCCCGAAATGGTTTATTTGGGCTTTGTGGTGTCCAATGATGGATTGAAGATGGATAAGGAAGAGGTTCAGGCCATCATTTCTTGGCCAACACCTAAGAGTGCAATGGAGGTAAGAAGCTTTCATGGCCTTGCTAATTTTTATAGGTGTAATGTCCCCATTTTGGCCATACGCTCTTCATTTGGATTTAACCTATTTCCGAAAATCCATAGGCTACTCAGTTGTGCAAAATTAGGGTTTCCTCTTTTAGATACTGCTCAGTTGGCGTTCAGAGGATGTTGTGCAAACTTACTATTTATAATAGTTTGCTATTTTTAGCAAGTCTATCTTTTGGTAGTATATGTCTAGCAGCAATTCAATTCTTTGCAGTTCAGTGTTCAGTTTGGCTTTCTGTTGTTTTGATGTGAACTTACTATTTATAGCAGTTGGCTATTTTTAGCAAGTCTAATTTTGGCAGTGGCATCATCAACAGTTCAGCTCAAGTCATCTTGCTATCCATCAGTTTCAGTATTGGCATTGGTTTTGGTTATCTCCATGGACTGAGTTTTTATACTTAGTCAATTTCATGTTTTTCAGTTGTACCCCACACCTAGGCTTAATAACTTCATATTGTTTTAAAGAGGGGTCATTAAGGGGTCATGTTGAGCATTTAATGATTTAAATAAATGCTTTATTGTTGCAATTTGGAAATGAACGCCTAAAAGGAAAGTTGAATAATGTTTTATTATTTTAAAAAGTAAATGCTTAAAGGTGGCGTCCCTCTTGGAAGTTGAAGTGATTCGACTTCTTAGAATTTGAAGTGTTTTATTTGCCAATTGAAACTTATATATTGTTGTTGTTTGAAGAGCTGTATCTTTGGGAAATATTGTAAAGTTATGCTGCTGGTTTGAAATCCAGAATCCGGCTACGGGAAAGCTTAGCAATTCCACTCCATTCTTCAGGCCTGAAACTATGGTTCCCTAGATGGTGGATTGAGAGTGTGCTTCATTCAAAAGTGCATATTGTGCATCAAAGTTGAAGAATTTGGTAATAACTTTCAAATTTGTATTTGCTGGTTTATCATGGCTAAAAGTAATTTTTGAATACAACTCTTTGTATGAATTTTTATGCATTCTGGGTATTGAAGCAGTGGTTTTCTAAGGCTTGGGCGACCCTTCTTGCAAAAGTTGGGAATTTCTTTTGAAGTAATGATTTTCCTAGAGAGGGTTGTACTTCTTCAAGGCCGTACCATTGCTTGTTGTCTTGAAATTTGTGCAACAAATAATGTTCAGCTTCTTGAAGTGGTTTCAGGGTTGGAACTTGGGCGCCATTCCCCTTAAAAGCTTTAGCAATCTGTTTCAAGTCATTTGGTGGAGTTTTGTAGAGTTAGTGAGCATTGTGACATTGCTGGTTTACACTAGGCTGAAAGGCAATTTTGTATACAGCTTTAAGGGAGATTTTTATTTGCACATGGGTATTGACTCCTTCAATTAGTATGCTAGAGGCGCCCCTTTGGGTGCATTATCAGAATTTATTGTGGAGTTGCTGATTTTATCTAAGGAAAAATCGCCCTCTAGGAAGACCGTACCATGCTAAGGTCTTCTTGGAATTCGTGCTTAACTAATACTCAAGTTTTGGTTGCAGTTTAGTCATTGTTTTGAGGCGCCAATCTTCCAGAGAGCCATTGCAATCAGTTTCAAACAATTTGGAGGTAATTTCATGAAGTTATGAGCATTTCTTTGATTTCCAGCTTGCTGGTTCACAGTTTCAGTCTGCTGGTTTTTGTTATCAGACCTCATTAAGTTCAGATTTTGGCCTCATTTTCAGTCCTTAGGAGTTTTAAACATTGCTATAATCATCCTGCTTATATTTGCATTCATTCTATTGTTGTAACACTCGTAATTTGTAGATTCTTTCAATTGTAAGGTTGAGAATTAGTAGTACTAATCCAACCATTATTATTATTGCAATTACTTGTGATTTCTAATGCAAATACTTTAACCCTGGATGGTTTACCGCCAGTGTGAAGAATAAACTTTGTACCTCTCATTGTACCCACTGAAAAAGTGGAGAATTCCCACTCTTGAGTGGATGCCCGCCGCAGCGGATGAATTAGTTAGTTTGAAAATCTTCCATGGCTGGCTATCAACCTAAGTTTATTTTAGTTTGTCATAAGTACTCCGCCATATGTTAGCACCTCGCCTTCAAAGGGATCTTGTGTGCACATTCTTAGCGTTGAGTTTATTTTACATTTCCAGTTGTAATCAATTTCAGTTGATGAGTTATTTGATCATAGGGATCCTCTGACCATATGCCTGCCCCTCTTCCTTCAGTGGTTTTAGGGCGCATTCTTGGTTAGAGTTGCTTTGATAGAGATTTGGTTTTGGTGCTAACGCTAATCAATTTGGCCAACTATTGGTTATTGTGTAAAAATTGTGGCAAAAAATTGGTTAGCATATTTCAATAGGAAGTTCATTAAGAATTTCAGTCATGTAGTTGCTCTGATTTTTAAGACAATTAAGGGGAACAAAAAGCAGTTTCGATGGACACAAGAGGCTAAAACAAGTTTTCAATTTCTAAAACAAAAGGTGAGTGAACAGCCTATTCTTACTTTATCTGATTTTAATAAGGTATTCCAAGTTGAATGTGATGCTAGTGGATTAGCAATAGGAGTTGTTCTTAGTCAAGAAGGAAAACCTATAGCTTATTTTAGTGAAAAGTTAAATGATGCTAAGAAGAAATATTCAGCCTATGATCTTGAGTTTTATGTGTTAGTTCATTCATTGAAGAAGTGGAGACATTATTTGCTTCCTAAGGAATTTGTTGTTTACACGGATAACCATGCATTGCAATTCATTAACAGCCAGCATAAACTCAATCAGAGGCATGCAAAATGAGTAGAGTATCTACAGAGTTTTAACTTTGTCTTGAAGCATAAGAGTGGGCAAACAAACAAGGTTGTTGATGCCTTAAGTAGAAAAGCTTTGTTGTTCCATGAAATTCAGGCTAACAGTGTGGACTTTGATAGTTTGAAAGAGATGTATGTGGATGATGCAGATTTCAAGGATGCATATGAAGTGTGCAGCAGTCCTATCAGTAGAGATAGAGGACCGTGGGTGGATTTTATGCTACAGAAAGGTTTGATGTTCAAAGGAACCAAATTGTGCATACTTAGAGGATCTATGAGAGACAATTTATTGAAGGAGAAGCATTGTGGAAGCCTTGATGGTCACTTTGGACAGGACAAAACTTATTTGCAATTAAGTACTCATTATTATTGGCCTAAGATGCAAACAGATGTCAAGAAGTATGTGGAAAGATATAGAGTTTGTCAACATGCAAAAGGAAGAAGTCAAAATGCTGGGTTGTATCAACCACTACCAGTTCCATCTAGGCCATGGGACTCTATGAGTATGGATTTTGTTTTGGGTTTGCCTCGAACTCCAAGGAGCAATGATTCAATGTTTGTTGTTGTGGATATAGATTTTCGAAAATGGTTCACTTTATTCCACGTAAGAAAACTAGTGATGCCACTAATATTGCCAATTTGTTCTTCAAAGAAGTAGTGAGATTGCATGGTATTCCAAAAAGTATAATATCTGATAGGGATTCTAAATTTGTGGGGCATTTTTGCAGGACTATTTGGAAGAAATTGGGTACAAACCTGAGTTTCAATTCAACTTACCACCCCCAAACGGATGGTCAAACTGAAGTAGTGAACGAGAGTCTTGGTAATCTATTGAGATGTTTGGTTGGCAATTCACCTGGAAACTGGGATCTTACATTGGCACAGGCTGAATTTGCCTATAATGATTCTCCTAATAGAAGTATTGGTTTTAGTCCATTTTAAGTGGTGTATGGTATGCATCCAAGGGGTGTGTTTGAACTTAGAGATCTTTGTGGAATGGAGAAGAGAAGTGCAGATGGAGAAGACTTTGCTAAAGTCATCCATGACCTTCATGAGGAGGTAAAAATGAACATAGGAGCGAACAATCAACACTACAAGCAATATGCTGATAAAAAGCAGAGAGAATTGCATTTTCAGGTGGGGGATCTTGTGTTGGCTCACCTTAGGAAGGAGCGGTTTCCGAAAGGTGAGTATAATAAATTGAACATGAAGAAGGTGGGTCCCTGCAAAATTCTTAGGAGGTTTTCAGCGAATGCCTATGAAATAGCATTACCTGCAGACTTGGGCATTTCCCCTATTTTCAATGTGGCAGATCTATATCCTTACAAAGGAGATGGGAACGAAGACATCACAAAGGTAGACCTGCCATGCATCCAGGAACAGCCAAGAAGAACCTCAACTCTGCTGAAGATAGAATGCATTCTTGATCAACAACTATTGAAGAAGACCCGTGGACGAGAATACTTCAGATATCTGATTAAGTGGCAAAATCTCCCATTGGAAGATGCTTCTTGGCTTACTAAACCAGAGATCATCAAGCTGGGTCATTCTGTTGCAGACCTCATGTGCAGGAGTGCATGATTTCTTTATTGCCTGGGGAGTCTGATGCACGGGCATCACTCTCTTTCTCTTTAGTTTTTGTCTATTCCTTTTTGTTTTCTGTTTGGTTGGGTTTTTGCAGTTTTGTTTTGTGTTGAAGTGTTTTCCTCTTTGTTGTCAATGTTCCTGTTGCCACATCTCCCGGTTACTTCCTATCACCATGTGAGGAAGGAAGTGTTTCACTGTAACTTCCTCTAACTCTTCGAATGGGTAAACAAACAGTTGTGAGAAGTTGTTATGGACCGGTTAGACAGCAGGGAGAAGTTTCCAAAAGGAGGAGAACAGTTACAGTCGGGGAACAAAGGTCAGGGGAAACGATCTCCAACAAAGACAGGGGGAAAAGAGGAACGATCGGGGTCTTTCAGAGCAGTGGAGGGAAAGAAAAGGATTCAATTGAAAGACAGAGTCGAGAGGGGAAGATTGGTTCAGGCTGGAGATGCAATGCAAAGGGAGTGATAAACTGTGAAAGGAAAGGATGCAATGTAAAATTGCTTGAAGAGAAAAGTAATAAAACGAAGCTTTGTTCTGTCATTTATATTTGTTTCTCTGTGTTTCAATTCTGGCATCTGAACATCTCCATTTCTTGTGCCTAACCCGATTACTGTCATATTGTATTGATAGTGTTTGGCATGGTAACTGTCATTATTTGTTGTTAGAAATCCCAGTCCTTTAATTTACTAGTAAGGTTGCTATCACCTATTCTGAGTAGAAATTATACATCTCATACATGTAAACTTGTATTGAAACTTTGAACTCATTTTTTGGTATATTAAGTGTATAAAACTCTAATTCTGTGATGTGCATATTTTTAAAGAATATATGTTTTTTAATGTTCAAGAAGTTTGCTGAGTTTCTCCCCAAGCTTTTGCCAAGTCCCAAGTCTTAAAAAAAAATTCAGTCAGCCAAATAATTGTAGAGTCCAAGATTTTAAACTATGACTAGAGCATTTAAAGCTACAATCATGATGTTCTTACAGTGCTATGGTTGGTTACTAACACCATACATTCAACATACAACACTAAACCACCCACATTCATGCCTACACCAATTGCATCCTTTTCTTCATACTCAAACCATGCTACTACGTGAATAATAAACCAATCCACAAAACCATAGTGCAACCAAGAGAATGCTTACATGAAATTAACTCAAGCAATTATAAGCTGTGAAGAACAAGAACTGTACTTTCAAATCTGCTTACCCTTGTATACAGTTGACTCATATTACTACAAGGTGTTTGAATTGATTCATATTACTACAAGGTGTTTGAAAACTTGCAATGAAATAACATGAGTAAATGAAAGCAACATCACATGAAAAGAACATCAACACAAGTGACTTACCTTGGAGAAATCCAATTAGCGAAAAAAACTCTTAACAAAATTCTACTATCAATCAATTGTACAAGCTTGGTCCCTCCATGAGGACCCCTGAGAACATCTTACATTCCACAATGAGTCCTCTCACTTCCAACATGGTAAACTCAAACACCACTAAAACCATGGTAGTGGACAGCAAGCTTTAATTGCCAAACCATCTAAAACAAGGAATTGAATTACAGTTCATTCTTTCAATAAGTTTCCTACCCCTTGATGGGTGTATTTATGTCCAAGGATGAGTAGAAAAGTCAACTAGATGAAATGGAACGTCTCAAATACGAAAAGACAAAAGGAAAACTGATTTAACTTTCTCGAAGAGGTTTGAATCTGTTATTTTATCATACATGGTGTTAGTGTGAACAACGTATATTACCTAATCAGCTTCCCTCTTAGGTCCTTTTCACTTTATGTCTTAAGTCATAAGATTAAGACACAAGTCATAATCTTACATTGTCGTATTGCTCACTCTTGCCTATATATACACGGGTTTCTCATTGTAATCTCATAACATAATCATATTGTATATAGCATCCTTTGAAAATAGCATTATTCTTTCATTTTGGCTTTCTCATGATTTCATTGAAGCTCCTAGATCTTGGGTGGCTATATCATAGCCAAATCTTATATAGTATAGAGCATTCTATACCAACTCTTAAATAACATAAAAGCTTGTGGGATTGCTTCTTTTTAGTCTTTTGAGAGATATAGGTTACAAATCTTGGTTGCTCTTGAAAAGTTGAGTATGCTCTTCTTTTGCATCAAATGATGACTTGAAGAATCAAAAAAATTGATAGAAATACCAAATTTAGGGGCTTGCTCTTTGTGGCTTTGTATTGCAAGTTGTTTTAGGAGATTATTGGAGAAAATCTAAGCTTGCCATTGACCTCAAGTCTTTGAAAAAATCAATTTTTCCTTTTGTTGCGTCCAAATTGGACATTAGAGGCCAAATATACAAAGGTTTGAAGTTAGGAGGTGCATGTCAAATCCAAACGGTACCTAATCTTTCAAAGCATTTTGGATCAAATTTGACCTTGTCATTGCATCCAAGAGGCCCAAGAACCTAAGATTGACTATCATTCCATCAAATTCAGAGTACTTTGCCTAAAGCCATTAGAGAATTTTTTCTACCCCTTCTTCATACAGATTGTATAGTACACAATCACAAAAAAAAATCATGCAATGATAGTGCAAGCATCAGCAAAATCTTAGGTCCATTATTTTATCCACTCGTGAAATTTTTAGATCACTAGTTTTTTAATTTTTCTACAGAATTTGTTATCATCTACAAAGTATGTTGTCACAAACCATACTTGTGGTCATAGCTTGCAGGTACCCACAACAGATTACGAGGGTGCCACATGGTGTAAGCCCCCCACCACCAGCATCGATAGTAATCTAAAACACTCAATAGAATTCAAAATTGGTTGCAAAATCCTTTCCAGCTACAAAGCAGCCATTTTCCTACCAAACCACACTCCAATTGCCAATAAGTGATTTCATGCAATATGACGAAGGTTTAGTGTCTTGCATACAATAGTTTTGCACTTTATAAGGCTATCTTCGAACAATAGTGAGTAGTATTGAAATATTTTGGCATCAAGGAATATTCCAAAGGAATCTCAAAATATTCTATGCTAACATTAGTGTTTTGTCATCATTGTTTTGTCATCATTTTTCACTCCCAAACATGCATCCTTCATCATTGGCAATTCGATTTTTGTATTTGATCTTTAGAGGCTCCACTCGAAGTCATACTGGCTCCTTTTTTCAAGCATTTATTTTTATTTGAGGTAGAATTTCAAGAGCTTCGCAATAGTTCAAATGGTTTTTTATTTTGGTCTCTGAATTTTCCACAAATTACAGATTTTCATAGGTATTGCTATGCAATTCTTATTTTGGGACATTCCAAGGCTTTGTGTGGGCTCATGAGATAACATTTTTATGTGCACCTTAGTGAATAATGTTTTATATTATTCTCATTTGAGTAGTCTAATTGATCTCATTCTAGCATAAAATTGCACTTTTAGTTGTGTGGCCTAATTTTGTGTGTAATGTACTTAGATCAAGACCACTTCACTAATTTGGCAAGTGGCAACTATAATTGCACTGATTATAAAGAGCCAAGATCATATTTTGTTGAGGGGTCTCATGATTGTGTAATTTTATTTTATTTTGGGTGTGGGGAGGGGGGAAGAGGGAAGGGGGCGGGCGGTGTAATTTTGTGTACGACCACAAAAGAGATAAACGAGAGATTAATGCACACCTTGCATTGATGGAAGAAAAAAACTTTAAAGGGAAAAAATAAGAGCAGCCATAGCAACATCCATTGCTAGTGCTCATGGTCCTCAATTGCAAGCTGAAATGGATGACAATATGACATTTGAAGGCATAGTGGACTCCATTTATGGTCCATACATACCAAGTACATAGGCATCCATCCTCATCTACTTCAAGTAGAGCGCCTACACGAACACCACATAGATTTTTTGTAACCAGAAACATACTTGGAGCACAACCATCATTGGAAGGTACAAGGTGGAATGAGGAGGTGCACCAAGAAGCAAATAAGGCATGTGTTAGTTTTTGGTATTTCAACCATACAAGCAAAAATTAGGAGAAAATCTAGAAAATTGCAATTAATCGTGAAACTTTGAAATTGCTGATTTTTTCCACAAAAAAATAAAAACCCAATTTGTATAAAAATTGTTGACAGGGACTTTGACTTTTTTCCCAACTTTAATCGTGATTAAATCGTAGAAACACACGCAAGTTTTCGCAGGTTTGATGAATTTCAACAACAATAGGATTTA
>VDFB02362404.1:0-24084 GCA_007258455.2 Sequoia sempervirens | reverse complement strand
TATTAACCGCAGTGGAAAAATGTCATTTTCACCCTATAAATAGGTGGTCAAAGGGGTAAAAGTCAATTCACTTTCACTATTCACCTTGCAAATCCTGAGAGCTCAGAGCGAAAGGCACAGCAGCTACGATGGTTATTCCAGTGATAGAGCACTGCGGCGAGATTGTGAGGACCTTCAGACGGCCAGAGGGCTCAGGACCAGCGGTACGTACCCTAAACTTACTTTGTCATTTTCTCATTTTACGTGTTTTTTAATGCTTTCTAGGGTAGTGAACGAATGCGCCGCGACGCATACGCGTTCGCGTAAACCACAATTGATTTCGCATTCGCTGCATTCGATGCGTCGCGATGCAAGTGCATAGAACAAAGGAGCCGCACCGGCAGTTTGCGCCGCATTCGATATTTGGTGCAACGCAAGTGCTTAACCGAATCGCATTTGACATCTCAAATGCCGCAATCACCATATTGCGACGCATCTGTTTGTTTGATTGTCGCAAATGAAATGTCGAGCCGCATTTGCAATGTGGCGACGCAAATGCCGAATTCGTGACGCAAGTGTAATTAAGCGACGCACTTGACTTGGTGCAACGCATTTGATTTTTGGAACGACGCACTTGTGTTTTTTTTTTTTTGCGACGCATTTGCCTATTTTCTTACTTTAACTTGCTTTGATGCTTTCATGCCCTAAGTTATTTTCCATGATGGTCATAGTTGTCAAAAAAGGTGCTAATGCGGTGTTCGTCTTTTTGCAGAGGCAGCTTGCCTCTATTTATACGAGAGAGCAGACCGAGGACCTTTCAGTTTGGCGATCAGCTAGGCCCGCGAGAGTGGCGACGATTGATGAGACTCGGTCTATTCCATGCCGCGTTCATGCCCGCCATTCAGGCGAACAGGGGTTTGCTGACGGCGCTGTGCGAGAGATGGCATTCTGAGACCTGCTCCTTTCACCTGCCGACAAGTGAGGCTACGATTACTTTGGAGGACGTCTACCGTATTCTCCGGATTCCAATTCGAGGGGAGCGGATTGTGTACGATCCCCGTCATGGCGAGCAGACCTTCCGGGCGTACTACCAGGATCAGGGTGCCGGACTCGGCATTGAGGGTTACGAGATCCATTGGGATTTCCTGGCGGAGCATTACAGTCGCTTTGATGCATTCTTGGCGACTCTGATTGGTGGCATCTTGGTTCCAGACCGACGAGGACACGGATTTCCGATTGGCTGGGGGGATGTCATGGTCGGCATGCGACGAGAGAGGACAGTTTATGCATGGGGTCCTTGTTTGCTGGGGACACTTTATCATCAGCTGCATGACGTTGTGTACAGGAGAGGAGAGAGTATCTCCTGTGGGACCACACTGATGATGATTTGGGCATGGGAGCGTATTGCCATATTCCGCCCTCCTATCGACAGACCACAGCTGGCCGCGGGGATGCCTTACTCCTACTACTATGCCGGCGCATTACAGCAGACCCGTATGGGTGAGACAGGGTGGTGGCGGCATCGGATTGATACCATGGTGACCTTCATCTGGAGACCCTACAGGGATTGTGAGGTATGGGATGATGAGGACGAGCATCTCAGTTTTTGCAGGCAATATCGATACCTGATTGGCAGGACAGTACAGACGTCGCTGATTATTGAGATGTATCTGCCACAGCGTGTACTGAGACAATTCGGGGAGCAGCAGGATGTACCCATGGGGACGGCAGAGTATGCACGATCGTCTAGAGAGTATGCATGGGGGCCGGCCATCCCAGTGGCCTTCGCGACACAGCAGATTGATGGGTTAGTAGCCCAGGCCTGGGGTTGGAGAGGTGGGGCAGCAGATCCAGGTACCACACCAGCCTATGATCTATGGTGGCATGCACGCCGACCTGTACCATTGACAGATCCTGACGGGCCAACACCAGTTGACAGGCGGTCAGTGATTCCACGAGTACCGCGAGCCAGATGAGGGGGCAGAGGCAGAGATGGGGGCAGAGGCAGAGGTAGAGGTAGGGGCAGGGATGGAGATGGAGGGAGGGGTGGTGATGGAGGGAGGGACGGAGGCAGGGGTGATGATGGAGGACGAGGTGGAGACGGAGGTCGGGGTGATGATGGAGGTCGAGGTGGAGACGGGGGCCGTGGTTGAGACGGAGGTCGAGGTGGAGATGACGGAGGAGATGGCAGGAGGCGACGGTGGGACGGACAGGTACCAGGTCGCAGGGTGCGACAGCGCATGGCGAGGGTAGCATTAGATGCTATCCCCGAGGTTGGTGAGGAGGGGGAGATGGAGGGGCAGCCCAGGCAGGAGATAGAGGACGAGGGGAGACAGGAGGGGGAGCCAGAGGCGGGGGGACGGGAGGAGGCGGAGGGGGAGGGACAGGAGGAGGATGTCAGGGCCCCAGAGGTGGATGTGGCAGGGGAGGAGGAGGCGGAGGGGGAGAGACAGGAGGCGGAGGTGGAGAGACAGGAGACGGAGGTGGAGAGACAGGAGACGGAGGTGGCAGGAGAGGAGGATGATGATGATGACGAGGAGGATGAGGCCATAGGTGAGGCAGAGAGAGTCCTCAGATGGCAGATGGTGGAGGGTGAGGAGGAGATACCATCTTCAGAGTTGCCACCGGATGCGACAGTTGATCAGCGAGTGGCCGATCTGCAGCAGAGGTTAGATGCCACCGACAAGTGAGGTTCCCACAGCTATACCAGAGGTAGCCTGCAGAGCAGGTGATCAGCAGTGATTCACCAAAGCAGGATGTAGCGATGGTGCATGACGGCCTTTTATGTGTGGCTGTGACCCATAGGAGACATGGCTCGGGAGCTTGCTAGGGTGAGCACCAGGTTGGGACAGTACAGGACCCTCTATGAGTAGGCAGTGCCACCAGAGTAGCGAGATCCTACCCTGTCTCGATCACAGATGAGGACAGGTAGTGGGCAGAGGTTGGGTAGTGGCAGTGGTACCAGGAGCTACACCAGTGTCAGAGGGTCAACTTCCATAGGACACACATCAGGCCACAGATCACATCACTCCCGTAGGCATACTCTGAGTCATCATTCGGGGCACATTCAGGGTTCCATTGGTTCAGCACAGAGGTCGGTACAGGATCAGCCACCAGTGACAGATCCTACCACTTCTCAGAGTCCAGCAGCGGTGACCTTGCAGGTGTTCCCTACTGTCACGATGATGCCTTCATTCGCAGTTCCCTCATCTTCGCAGACACAGGCCACTACAAGACCATCCATTGCTTCAGAGCCAGTGACAGGGCCTCAGCCACCACCACATTCTTCACCCCGAGGGGATGATGAGAGCCTACCCTAGGGGCATATTTGTATTTGGACACACTATGTTTATTGTTGAGCCTGCGAGCTCCATTTTTGGGATATCCATTGACTCTATCCTGTGACATTGCATATTTTTTGAGATGATATTATATGATGATGCAGTTTTGATGCGGCCTATGTGTGTTATGTGATGTTCTATGCATTATGTGTGTATGATATATGATGCTTAATTTATGATGCCATTTATGTATTATGATGTCTATGTTGTGATTTTTGATGCCATGATGATGCAATATTCGTATGCTTATGTTAATGATGTGCATGATGCATTTATGTAAAAGATGCAATGATGAAGATTATGTTAATGCAATGTTTGTGATTATGTATATGATGTAATGCCATGTATGATATTATTTAATGCCATGGATGATGTATGTATGGACCTAATGCAATGGATATATCATGTATGCACTTATGTTTTTGAATGACACAGGATATCATCGCAGGATGGATGAGAGGAGATGGCGGGACTGACGAGAGAAGATGACCAGACCAAAGAGGAGAAGATATGAGACCTATGAGAAGATACAAATCCTTCAAAACTTTACTATAGGACTTTTAATATTCGTTGCTCTTTAATCATCATTGGGCAAACTGTTGTAATGGTCAACAAACACCAAGATATGATGTAGATCTAGGTGTGCAAGGTCGTACCATTACCCCAGACAAAACAGTCATAGACAAGGATGAGTATGACTCATACTAGGAGCGTGCTTGCCCCAGTCTTGTTGTCATCATCAACCACAAGCAGAAAAAGACAATGACAGATCATGAAACGTCGTTGCTTCTCTAAATCCTGTTTCCAGGACATCCTTGAGAAGCTAGTGACATGATTGTCAAACTACAAAAATGAAGTCTCTATCATGATATGTCATTGCTTTTCTAAATCCCAAGATCAGGATCTCGTTGAGAAGCTAGTAGTCATGCGTGTCAATTGTCATGCTACGTCGCTGCTTCTCTAAATCCTGCTTAGTGGGATCTCGCTGAAAAACTAATAACATGATAAAAGATGAAAAGACAATTGCCAAGTGTTTGTCAAGTGCATCTGGATATCCATTGTTCTGATGCCAAGGTGTCATGTCTGATGATGTCAAGATGTCCGAATGTTTAAAGTTTTGATGACCTTGAAAATGTCGAGACTTGGTGGATTCAGGAAGGACACATCCTGAATGATGCCGAATGTCGGGAGGATTTGATCCCTAATGGTCGTAAGGGGTCCCTCAAAATAATGACGATGCCTAGGAAGGACACATCCTAAAGCATAAATGACAGAGTTGGTTCTTCAGAAGGACTCATCTGAAGAACGCTAATGTCAGGAAGAGTGATCCTTAGATGTCAAGAGGATCACTCAAAAGGCCGAATGACGATGATGACGCCTAGGAAGGACACATCCTAAGGCGTAAATGATAGAGGTTATCTTTCAGAAGGACTCATCTGAAGACTAACCAAAAGTTGACAGTTTGACTGGTTATAATGATTTGACTTGCTTTGACTTGTGTTTGACTGAGGTTGACTTGTTGTGACCGAGGTTGACTTGTGTTTGATTATATGCCGATATTGTCTTGATGAGAGTGTCATGTTGAATAAAAGATTGCTTTACTTTGTTTCAGGAGTTTTCCCATTTGGAAATTGATTGAAGATTTTCTTTGACGTGTGTGTGCCATTGTAGTGTCATGAACCCTAATGGATTGACCTAGTGTGGCCTCGGGGGCTCATCGATAGATGGCCTTGCCTACGTCATACACTCAGATACCTCGTAGTTCGACATGACCAATGACTTTGTCTTGATGAGCAAAGATTGCGCCATGATTTATTTTGACAAACCTAATAGGACTGACCTAATGTCTCGGGGACTCAAGTATGAGTCTTACCTACGTAGCAAATGCGCAGAGACAACGTAGTTCGGACAATGACATAGACTTATTGACTTGATTGACTTAGACCAGAGATGACAATGCACTTGTGTGTCGTGCGCGGTCGAATGTTTTGTTTGGTTTTCTCCAGGGCGTTTTATGATTTTTAGGTCTTTTTTCAGGACATTTTATGATGTTTTTGTCTTTTTTCAGGACTTTTTATGATGTTTTTGTCTTTTTTCAGGACATTTTATGATGTTTTTGTCTTTTTTCAGGACATTTTATGATGTTTTTGATCTCACGTGTCATCCACTGCAGTCGCATGATAAGCATTGTGCCCCCAGTTAGGTTTAAGACTTAGCCATTTGCAAGGGATACGGATAGGATGTTGTTGAGTTACTGGACAAATAGTCGTCAGGACTTGATGTCAATCGTTCATCCACTAGGACAGGTAGAGTAGGATGTGATGGTGACTTGCGGAATAATGGCGAAGATAGCTTTCATCCTAAGCCAAGTTTAGACCAAGCGACAATAGATGGCAGAGCAATGATTGATTACGCATGGCGCCTGTTTGCCAAGTTTTCACCATGGTACTTGTCCAAAGCGCCTGTTTGCCAGGTTTTCACAATTGGACGAATTATTTTTCTTTTTACTGTTTTTGTGATTTTTTGATTTTTTTGGTGTCACCAAGACGCCTGTTTGCCAGGTTTTCATCAAGGTGATGATTTTTTTCCATTTTTTTCAATTTTTTTTTGTATTTTAAGGTCCTCCAGCTTTGTCCTCTGATGCTATGCGTAGAACTTTCGGAGGTGTAAACTATTGATGGGTTCAGTCAATTGTTCCCCATCTGGAGTTGCCAGTTGATATGCTCCAGAACCAAAAGAAGATATGATGATATATGGACCCAACCAGTTTGGTTCAAACTTGCCTGGCTTTTCTCTATCTGCTTGGTTCTTAGGGTTCTGCATGAGAACCAGGTCGCCAATATCGAACTTTCTGACCATGACCTTTTTATTGTAGCTGCGACAAAGGCGGTTTTGATATGCCTGGAGGTGATTCAGTGAGTTTTGTCTTCTTTCATCCAGCATTTCTAACTCGTGCAAGCGTGATTGTCGGTATTCCTCTTCATTAGTTAGACCCTTCAAAGAGACCCGTAGTGAAGGAATTTCGACCTCAATGGGTAAGATGGATTCCGCGCCAAAAACTAGGGCGAATGGGGTAGCTCCTGTAGGTGTTCGAATGCTAGTTCGGTAAGCCCACAGAGCAGGGTTAAGTTGTATGTGCCAATCGTGGCCAACGTCATTGACAGTCTTTTTAAGGATCTTGATAATGGTTTTATTCGACGCCTCAGCTTGGCCGTTTCCTTGGGGGTAGTGTGGGGATGAAAAGTGGTGTTGGATATGGAATCGCCACATAACTCACGTGATGTCTTGGTTTCGAACTGACGCCTCATGGTCGCGATGGCGATTATGGAGGCCATACCGCAAATGATGTAATTGAGATAAACTTGGATATTTGGTTTGCCAAGAATGTGGCGTCAATGGAATGGCTTCGATCCACTCCTTTGTGAAATACTTAGTGGCTGTGATAATGAATTCTATATGGTCGCTGGAGGAGGTTGGATGAATTCTTACCCACGAGGTCGAGTCCCATTGAGCTAAGGGCCACAGAGAAGTGATTGGCCAAAGTTCTTGTGCTAGAGCATGACCAAATCACTATGGATCTCACACTCTGCGACAAAGTTCTGACATATTCTATTGCATCTTTTTCCATTGTCAGCCAATAATATCCAAGTCTCGTTAGTTTCTTAGCCAGAGTAGGACCGCTCGAATGAGATCCGCATATACCATCGTGCACTTCTCGTAAGGTCATACATGCTTCATCGGTGTCAAGACATCTAAGGAGGGTATTGTCAAAACTACAGCGGTATAGGGTGTCACTGATAATGGCATACCTTGCTGATTTTCTAATGAATGACTTCCTTTGGTTATTGGATAGGTTCGATGGAAGGGTGTGAGTCTTCAGATAGTCATAAATGTCCTGATACCAAGGAGAGTTGGGACCAACAAGTTCACAAACCATTTCTGACTCTGGGATATCATATGCCAGACGAATCATTCTACTAGGGAAATCAAATTCAGACATTTTAGGATGTCCAAGAGAGAAACTAATAGTAGCCATTAAGGCCTCACGCCTTTATTCTGCACTCGATTTGTTCAAAAGACACCGATTGGAAGTACGTTAGGAAGCTATCCACCATCCTCTTGTAAGGAAGCAACTTCTCATCCTTTGTTTCATAGTCACCATTCACTTGTTTGATTACTAGCTGTGAATCCCCGAATACAAGCAATGTCTGAATTTTCCATTTAATTGCCAACTTGAGACCTGTAACTAGTGTTTCGTATTCAGCGATGTTGTTTGTGCAAGGGAAAGCAATTCAAAATGACTTAGGAATCGAATCCCCTTGTGGTGTGATGAATAAGATTCCAGCCCCTGAGCCATGACTAGTGTGGGACCCATCAAAATACAGCTTCCATGGTGTTGCTGGTTCCGTATGAAAGATGGACTCGTCAGGAAAATCAGTTACCAATGGATGAGAGGCTTGCATTGGTGCATCTGCTAGTTGATCTGCTATTACTTTCCCTTTTATTGCCTTGCATTCAACGTACTCTATGTCGTACTCACTTAGGATCATGACCCATTTTTCCAATCGGCCTGTTAGCGCTGCTCGACTTAATAGGTATTTCAATGGGTCAATTTTGGCAACTAGTTGTGTCTGATGATTGAGAATATAATGCCTTAGTTTTTGGGCTGCAAAGACAACTGCGAGGCATGCACATTCAATGTATGTGTAATTCAGCTCGTAACCGATCAGTGTGTGGCTGATGTAGTAGATTGCTCTTTCTTTCCCTTCATGATCATTTTGAGCCAGTAATTCCCCCAGTGCTGAACTAGTGGTCGAGATGTATAGAATTAATGGCTTTCCATGAATAGGCGACATGAGGACTGGTGTTGATAGCAGGTAATCTTTGATTAGCTCGAAGGCTTGTTGACATTTATCTGTCCATACAAAGGGGACACCTTTGCATAACGGATATTGGAATGGGTGGCACTTATCTGCCAATTGAGCTATGAAGCGGCGAATAGATTGCACTCGGCCTTGCAGGGTTCTGAGTTCACTGATCCCTCTAGGGGGAGGCATGTCTATGATTGCTTTAACCTTTGCCGAATCGACCTCTATGCCTCTTCAGGAAACTATGTACCCCAATAGCTTACCTGACATGACCCCAAAAACACATTTCTTAGGGTTTAACCGAACCTTGTACTCTTCTAGCCTCTTGAAAATTTTGTCAAGTACCTTCAAATGATCTTTCCTTGTTGTTGATTTGGCCAATAAGTCATCTACATAGTCTTCCATTATATTGTGCATCATATCATGGAAGATCGTAGTCATAGCCCTTTGGTATGTGGCACCTGCATTTTTGAGACCGAAAGGCATGACGTTCCAACAGTATGTACCCCATGGGCAAGTAAATGCTGTTTTGTGTTGGTCCTCAGGAGCAATGCGGATTTGATTATAACCAGAGAAACCATCCATGAGGGATAGCATCTCGTGTCCTGCAGTTAAATCGACTATGATGTCAATGTTGGGCAAAGGAAAGTCATCCTTTGGGCATGCTTTGTTTAGGTCCCGGAAATCTGTACATACCCGTATTAGTCCATTTGGCTTTGTCACCGGTACTAGGTTGGAAATCCATTCAGCATAATCTATAGACCTTATGAATCCGGCATCCAGTAATTTCTTTAACTCTGCCTTAACCAATAGAGCAACTTGTGGGTGCATTTTGCGCAACTTCTGCTTGACTGGTTTAGCATTGGGTACTAGTGGCAGATGATGTAGAACCAGTTTGGGGTCCAATCCTGGCATGTCAGCATAGGACCATGCAAAATTTATTTTCTGTTCTGCAAAGAATTTGTGAAATTCCGGTTTCTCTTCATCTGTCAATGATGCCGCAAATAGGACCATCTTGGGGTCTTCTGGAGTTGAAATGTTATCCTCTATGGTGTCCTCAACAAGCATGGCTGATCTCTCCTATTGTACGGGGAGAAATTCCAGTCCTCCATCTTTGGGCGCCTCTGAGAGGTTTTCACCCACAGATACGTCCTTTGTTTTTACTATTTTACCGTCAAGAGGTGCCTTTCGGTTTTCACCTGCAAACGTTTCATTTTTTACTTTATTTTTACTTTTACGACTAGAGGACTGAACCGTCTCACCGAAGTATTCCGTGCAGTCTAGATCAATAGCAAAGCCTGATTTGTGATCCCCACTAGGTATGCCTTCGCATAATCCCATGAATTCTACAATGGCTTCATCATTTTGGAATGTGTCTAGAACTGGCAGTCCTTGTTGGTCCCAATCGACTAGTTCAGGGTAGACTAATGAAATGCCATCGTCAAGGCTAGTGAATTTGGGTGAGGATGCCGATAGCATACAGATGGATGCATTGATGTTGTAGATGAAGTTATCATCGTCCAACTCGACATTGGACTCTATCCAGTATTGTCCTTCACTAGTATCATATTCGTTGTCATAATAAGGGGTGAAGGTTTGAGAGCCCTGATTATCAATGGCATTTGATACTTCAGATAGATTAGGCTGAGGGGGTTTGGATGGTGGTTGTTGCGTGTCATGAGAAGTGTGAGTGGGATTTTGACTATTTGGTGCCCGCTCAATTTTGAATGTTTGCCAAAATCGTTGTTCAGAGGTCAATTCCCTTGGTTCGACAAACAAATCATCAAGACAACAGTCACTTAAGGATCGTTCGGAGCCAAATTCCCACTCGTGGGAGTCTGTTTCAGTTAGGTATTCCCTAGTAGTCTCAACACTTTCAGAAGCATGTACTCGCTCACTGGAAAGTCCATGGGTATGTCGATCATCATTGTCGAGTGATCCAAACCCTAATCCAAGATACTTCAGAGTTTGGAAAGTTTCTATGGGTTCTCTTCGACCAGTTTTATTTTTTCCAAGGCCACTAGTACCATCGTAGCCTTTAGCCTTCATGATATTGTAACCCTTGCCATATTTCTGGACTGGTAGTGGAGGTAGTGAGACTGTATCCTTGTAGATCCATCCTGTGATGTCGGTAAGGTCTTCATCACTCATGTCTCCCCACTTGATGAAAACTGTATTCGGTGGAACTTTGAATGTTTCTTGCGGTTCCATTCTGAAACATGGTCGACCATATATCTTTGGAGGAGTAGGTATTGTAGTTATGCTGTATGCTGTATTTAGTTTGAACTCTCCGCAGCCGAGGTCCTGGATTTTATCAGTTGATTCGGCTTAGGGTTGGTGGAGGGTTGTGATATGTCAGAAGACGTGGATGGAGTGGATGTGGAAGATGACCCGAGCATGGAAGGGTCGATGTATTTGGACGAGGAGCCAGGTGCTTCCCGGTTAATAGGTACTTGGTTTTCAGAGATACCCCTTAAATTGGTACAATATTGGAAAGGGTCGGGGTCTCCGTATATGGTTACTTCTGTACCATCAAAAGGAAACTTGAGGCATTGGTGGTATGTCGATGGAACGGCCTTTAAGGCGTGGATCCATGGGCGGCCAAGTAAGATGTTGTATGGTAGTTCCAAATCCAGGACCTGGCAAGTTGTGTCGACAATGAGTGGTCCCACTCTGATAGGGAGAGAGATAACACCTTGCAAAGAGCGTTCCTCGTCATCATATGCTTTGATCACTATGCTTTTTGTTGGGTCTACGCATGCATCAGAGAATCCAAGAGCCTTAACCAGTTTAAGGGAGCATATATTCAACCCTGCTCCGCCATCTATTAAAACCCGTCTAACCTTGTGCTTGTGGACAAAAACTTCTATGTGTAATGCATCATTGTGGTTGGTTTTAGATGATGAGTAATCCTGATCTGAGAAGGTGACATGGTGCGGCGTGGTGAGATATCCCACCATAGTTTCAAACTGATTGACATCAATGTCCTTCAGGACCGACGACTCTAAGAGAGTTTTATCTAGGATTTCTTTGTGTGCGGGAGAAATACGAAGCAGCTCAAGGATAGATATTTGCGCAGGAGTCTTTCCTAGTTGGTCAATGAGATTGAACTGACTTTTGGGTTTCCACTGTTGTGGGGTTGAGACAGGTTTTGGTTGTTTAGCAGATGAAGCTGGTTGTGATTGCTTAGCAAATGGACCTGCTACAGTGATCTTGGCTTGTCCAGGGGGAGGTGGACCAGCTATAGCGACCTTGCCACTTCGTGTAGTAGCATTGCACTGTGGTGCTCTCTTGATCGTAATGGTGTTGATGTATTCCTCGTTCGTTCTAACATTATTTATTATTGGTCCACCAGAGTAATTGTATTTGGCTCAGGTGAAGTTAGCCTGGTTTTGTGGACCTGAAGTGGAAGCATTATGGGGACCATGATCCTGTAGTGGATTCTTGTGGATAGTATGATCTGAGTTGGAATTGAATTGCGATCCACCTACTTCGATGGTGTGATTTTCAATGAGGTCTTGGATTACGTTTTTCAGTTGTCGACAGTTGGAGGTTGTATGCCCTTTGACTCGATGGTATTCGCAAATTGCGTTGTCATCCCACCATGCTGGTTTGAATTGTCCTGGGTCATAAGGTTTTATTTCCGGAAGTGTGATGACCCCATGTTGGATGCATTTCTTGAGGACATCTGCAATGGGTTCACCTAAATTGGTGTATGTGCGACCCCTAGGGAATTGTCTTAGTTGACGATATTGTCCTTGACGGTTTTGATCATTTTGACTGTTTGAAGGAGTATTGGGGGGAGGTGTCAATGTCGTTGTTGGTCTATTTTGTTGTTGCACCCCTTTCAGAGCCAATACGGGACTTGCAGTCTTGGCGTCGACAACACCATCATTTGTAACATGTTTATTCTTGACCCAATATTTGTTTTTGTCAGCGGGTGGGTTGGTGTTTGTGTTTTTGGAACCATACCTCAGTTCTCCCTTTGCGATAAGGGATTTCTCAATTTGGACCCCCTTTTCCACTAATTCTGTGAAGGTTGTGCAACAATGTATTTGCAATGCGAATTTGAGGGGCCCTAGAAGTGTTTGGACAAACATGTCAACCTTTTCTCTTTCAGGAATGTCAATGTGACATCGACTAGCGAGGCTTCTCCATTTTTGAAAGAACGGGATAAATGTCTCACCCGACTCTTCTTGTGTGAGATTGCATAAGCTAGTGATAGAGGTGTCCATGTCAATATTGTATGCGTAATTTTTTATGAACCTTCTTTTGAGCTCATCCCATGTCTGGATATCTTTTTGCGTTGAAAACCATTCAAGGGCTTGACCCGCCAAACTTTTGGAAAAAAGTCTCATCAAGTATGTGGGTTCGTAGGCGATATCCATACAGTTAGTTGCGAATTCGCGAAGATGTTCAATGGGATTTGTCTTGCCTTTATATTTAGTGAAGTTGGGTGACACATATCCTGGCGGAAATGCGGGCATACGTAAGTTTGTGTCAAATGGGTATACATCCAGATCATATGATATTTCGGATTTCCCGCCGGTGATGAGCATGTTTTGCATTGTCTTCGCCATATCCCGCACTGTTGTTTTGAGTTCATCTATGGTAGGGTCATTTATATTTCCATACATTGGATTTCCTGGTACACCATGTGTTCCAGCGTGAGTATAGGTGTATTGTGGCGGTACGGGTTGTTGTGGTACATATGATGTGTGTTGTTGGTATTGAAAGTTGTGATTAGGTGCATGTTGATGAGTGTGAACATTGGATGAGTATGTTGGAATGTGTCCCCCAGCTATGCGTGTCATTATTTGGGGGATGTTGTGACCATGAATGTTAGGATGTATCGACGATGTCATGGGTTGAGTTATTTGGCCACTTTGTGTGAATTGTTGATTTTGCACAAGGGGAACATTGGTATTTGTACCTTGGGAGGTAATGACGTTTGACTGTGTTGTCGTGTTAACGTTTTGTTGTTGTCCTTGTATAAAGATACGCCCTGTGGCTCCTCCCAAAGGATGTTGTGAATTACTACTGAACGATTTTGTTGAAGTTGTGTTCATGGTAGTAGATGTAGTTGTCAAGGGGGGGTTGTGATGACTTGATGATGCCCCCGTTGTATTTGCTGTTGCGATAACAGGAGGATTGGAATAATTTTCTGATGATGTCAAGGAGCCAAGAGTGGTTGTATTTAATTGGGGTAGTGTTGTGGATGTTGTGGATGATTGTGATCCCCCAATAGATGTAGCGTTTATTGTATTGGAGATGTTTGGGATGTTGGATGTGGTATGCAGTGTTGTGGTGTCAAAAGGGATGTTGCTTGTAGTATTTAGGATTTGACCACTGTGTGAGATGTTATGAACATTGTTGGCATTAGGGTCATGTAATGTGTTAATGTCAAATCCTGGTGGTAACTTAGCTCCTTCACTCAAGAGCATAGCTACAAATCTGTCTCTGTCGTGACGTGCTATTGTTTCAGCCAACTGATAGGCCTCTGGGTCTTGTGTCAATGCTTCTATGTGTTCTTGAAGTAGTTGACCATTTTCATCTCTTTGCATGTAGCGTTCGAATGAGTTGTTAGGTAAGGATTGTGTTGTCACTAGAGGTTGATTGTCTAGATTGGTAAAGGGATCATTCACGGTCCAGTTTGAGTCATGTGGAGGACTGTTGGGATCTTGCCTAAAGTTTTCCATTTGTCTTTTGTGCTTTTGAAGTTTGGTTTCGACCATAAATGAGATTGCTCAAAGGGAATGTCCACTAGATGCAAGTATGACACTAGGTGAAATCTAAGGTTCAAATTGATGACTAAAATGACCACTGTTTTTGGATTTTTGTGAATAAGGTATGTAATGTGGATGCAATGTAGAATGAGGCTATCTAAGCACTTCTAAGCTTGAACTTTGTTTTCGATTTGGACTGCTAAAAGACTTTGTTGTTAATGACAAGTTGACAAGATGACTAGTGAGTCTTCCTAACTAGACTTTTGAGTTGGAAGAAATCTCACAAAAGAGGACAATGACTAAAAGGATGTTTGATAACTTAGTCCAAAAGGGTCTAATTTTGAAAACAATGATTTTTCCAAGGGGTGCCTAAGATTTGCCTATTCCTAAATATGCAAGATTTGAGCCTAGGGACAGCGTAATGTTGAATGTGTGATACTAAATGGGGTGAGGTATGAAACCTAAGGTGATCAATGCAAAGCTAAGAGACAAAAATTTGAGCAATTTCAAGTTGGGTTTCTGGCAGAACCTTTCAGATGACAAAGTTTGACAGATGGTTGACAGTTTGGAGGTCTCTAGTTTCAACTATGCAGTTTAAGAATTTTGACAGGCAGATGCGTCTCAATTTGGCAATTGCATCGCGGTTTAGCAATTGCGGTTCAGTTTTTCACTTGCGGCTTTTTGACTGTCAGATGCAACTCGGTTTAACAGATGCGGGTTTTGGGTTTATAGATGCGTCACGATGCATACAGATGCATTGTTCTAAGTTTCAGATGCAGTTTATCAGAGCAGTTATGTTGCAGAATCTCAGTTGCGGTTCGACAGATATGACAGTTTTGTTTCAAAGTGATTTTTGTGGTATGTTGATGGAAGTTTTTGATCTGTTTGATGACTGTTTTGTTTGGACTGTGACAAAACCAGAATGCACTTGACAAACACAGCATTTTAAGGGATAACCAAACACACATGAGATAAGCACAATCCTAGAAAGGCCACTAGGCCTTGGGTTTGTATACTTGATATAGCCCACCAGTTATACCCCGGATTGGTGATGAACACCTTTCCTTCTCGAGAGCGGATAGCTTAGAATTTGGTGGCATTGGATCCCCTCCACGGCTCATTAACGTCATTCGAGCACACCAAATTTGGATTCATTGGGTAGTGACATCCCAAGAATTGCTATCTCTACTCAAGGGGATCGGTAGTGAGTAATCTTCGGGCATGATACTGTACCCTGCACTATATCAAGCAACGACCAATAGAATAGTTGGACACTAAGACAAGAGGTGTTTAATTCGGGCATTCCGTTCATGGGGCGTGATCCATGCGGCGAGAGTCCCCTTTCGGATCCATCTCGTCGGAACCACGCTCGTGATTCTTGGGCTTTCCCCAAGAACCCACTTTTCTATACCGACTGGAAGTCCCTCGGTGTCAGGGTGCTACCGGTCTAAGTCGTCCTGGGGTGAGTACTTTTTCCCACCAGAACAGGCCCAAGTTCTAGAGTCGGTAACCATTTCTCTTACACCCAGAATCGCACGAATGCGCAAGGGGAGAGGATACTCCGATATATCGAATCGTGAAGGGTAAATTAACAAAAAGGAATGGGTCTGGTTTTCTGATCACAAGGTTTTCACCAAGTGAGAGCATACTCACCTACCACTCCACAAGCACACTCAAGCATGAAAGACATGATTCTTTTTAAAAGCACCAAATTCAAAGTTTGCTAATCTAAAAATAAACAAGCACACTGTTTGTTTTCTCCTTCTTTGACATGCGAATCTGCAAACAATGAGTTAGTAGTCTTGTATGTGATGATCTTGGACACACGAAAAAGGATCGCCACACGCTACAAGAAACTATTAGTAACACAAAATATCTAATCTGGTTAACATGCAGGAATAGAAACACAGAAAAATATGGAAAACCAGAAAACCAGTGAACAGAAAAATCTGAAGTTTGACAATTAAAATCTCAAAACTGTCAGAAAAATTCACCAGGAAAATGCGGCACGGTATTACCAGACAGATGCGGCGCTGTTTGTCGATATGTTCTACGCACGCGCATTTAACGTCAATTGCGCCTCTCAGAATTGGCGTTTCTTGTGGCTTGTCGGAAGCGCGCTGCTTATGTCGCGATTGCTGCTTGCAACATTTGCGGCATATCCGCATCAACATCCTCGCCAAGAAAACAACAAAACAACAAAAACCCTACTAAAACGTAAGGCCACTCACCGTGAAGGATTAGTGACGTTAAAAATATGATCTTGTCCAACATGGTGAATAAGCAAGAATACGTGAAGACATCGATTAGAACTAAATTCAAATATAAAACCCTCAAACTGGAAAAAGTATTATACCAGACAGATGCGGCACAGATTTCAAATGCGGCTTTCAGGGTTACGGATGCGGCTCAGGAAAAGCTGATGTGGTTATTCGAGCTGGCCATAAGTATGATTGTATGATTGTGGCTCTACTCGCTTCGTACGCGACGCATATGATGCGTCACACTATTTTTTTATTTTTTTTAAAAAGGTTGCGGCGATTTGTACCTGTACCTGCAAAACAACAGAAAATACCAAAAAAAAAATGTACGAAAAGCCGAAATAACAACGTCGGGTTCACCAATGTGATCAAGGGAAAATTCTAAAATAGTGTTAGAGGGGTTAGCACAATAACATCAAAATTCCTATGAAATAACAAAGCACAATGGAAGTAATGTGAAGACAAAAGGGACCATGTTACCCTAAGTCTCCACCTTCCATGATTGACCTTTGTTACACCTCCTAGCTTGCAGAAGATAAAAATGCCCTCAGATTTATGTGAGCAACTATGACTAAAGACTAAGCCCTATGCAAGTGTTGAAGGATTTGCAGAAAATAAAATGACCCTACAATGGACTAAAATGACTATGGCTGTAAGTGACTATGACTGTAAAACTAATAGTAGCATAAATTGAAATCTAAACCTGAGAGAGACTAAGAGTGCAAGAGACTAAGAGAGCCAGGAGGAGCAAATGAGATCAAAATTGCCCTTTTATGAAAACTGCAATTTTGAACGTGTGGCCAGGATGAAAAGATGACAAAAACCCTAAGATCAATGTTTAAGATTGAATGCTGCTATGCATTAGGGTTAGGTCAAAATTAGGGCAACAGGTAGGAATGAAGGGTCAAGATTGAATTATAAAATAATTCAATCAATGGTCGAAATTAAATGAGATGTCAAAAGTCAAGAATTAATTTGGAAGATAAGGCTGGCACGGACAAAGAGGTTGCTGGAGAAATTAAATAATAAAATTTATTTACCCCAGGTGACTAGTAAATAATTAAATAATAAAGACATTATTTAATTATGGAAGAATGTGACAAAAGAATTATTTTGAATTTAAATAATGATTTAATTCAAAATTCAGGAGAATTGGCTAAATTGAATAAATCAAATTTATTTAATTTTAAAGAGAGAAAAAGCTAATGAATAATTAAATAATTAGGATAATTATTTAATTATAGTGGGAAGTGGACAAAATTAAATAAATAAGAATTTATTTAATTTTTAGAAGGGGATTTAATTAGTGACATAATTAAATAAATAAAATTTATTTAATTAATCAAGAAGACGTAAATGACAAAGGGAAATTAAATAAATTATAAAATTTATTTAATTGAAGGAAGACTTAGATAATTAATGACGTATTAGATAAATAACTACTATTTATTTATTTAATAATCAAGGAGGAATAAATGGCATGAATTAATTAAATAATTATGAATTATTTAATCAATAGCTCCATCGTGGATCTCAAGGACATAATTAAATAACTTCTAATTATGCTAGGATCTAAAGTGGTAAAATGAAGCTTGCAGGCCTAGTTTTAGGCAGTTCACGCATGGCAGTGTAGAAAAGTACAAGGAAAGACTGGTTGCAAAGGGTTATTCCAGGTAGAGGGAATTGATTATGGGGATATTTTTTCTCCTGTAGCAAAGCTGACATCTATCAAATTTCTTTTGTCACTTGCAACAGTATATGGCTTAGAGGTAGAATAGATGGATGCGAAGACAAAATTTCTTCATGCTGATCTTGAAGAAGAAATCTATATGTCCCAAAATTTCTACATTTTGTTAAGAAAGGTAAAGAAAAATTGGTATGCAAATTAAAAAAGTCTCTATATGGGTTAAAGCAGTCACCTAGACTGTGGTACCAGAAATTTGATACTTTTGTATTGTCTTTGGGATTTGTGAGATCAAAATCTGATCATTGTGTTTATTAAAAAGTTGAAAGTGATCAAGTTATTATTATTGCTATCTATGTTGATGATATGTTGTTCATAGACAATAGTAAGCTAATGATTTCTGATCTTAAGTCTCAGTTGTCTGCAAAGTTCAAAATGAAAGATCTTGGTCTAGCAGTGTATATTCTGGGAATGGAAATAACTAGGGATAGGAAAAATAGAAAACTATGGCTCACCGCAGGGGCATATTAGGACTGTTTTTGATAGATTTTGTATGAATGATTGCAATCAGCTAGTTGTTCCAGTCTTGCAGGGAACGAAGCTATCTGTTGAGGATTTTCCAAAATATCCTACTGAGATGGAGGACATGACCAGTGTGCCATATGCTAGTGTGGTTGGTAGCCTTATGTATGCAATGGTCTGTACAAGGCCAGACATTGCCCAAGCAGTTGGGAGCTCTAGTCGGCTATGGCCAACCGGAAGGACACATTGGGATGTTGTAGCAGAGTTTTCAAATATTTGAAGGGAACTTCAGATTTTTCTTTGTAAGCTACCGGTAACGGTCAACTCACAAAAGGACTCTTAGTATTCGGGAGGCTATGTGGATCTTCTGGATTGGGCGTGGGACATTGACAGCAGGGGAGGTCCGCCCGTGCTGATGAGCATTTTCATGGATGAATGGGCGTGCGTTGAATTGATGAGCAAGCGGAAAGCTGTAGTTACTTTGTCCACTATAGAGGCAGAATACATGGTAGCTACACATGCCTATAAAGAAGTAATCTGGTTAAAACATTTGTATTCTAACATTGGTTTTGATGCAGGAAAGATTACTATCTATTGTGACATTCAGAATGCTATATGTTTGGCAAAGAATCCTACTTTCCATGCCAGGACAAAACATATAGATGTACAATATCACTTTGTATGATATATGGTGGAGGGGATGGAAGGTTTGTTTGGAAAAATTTGATAATTGAGAATTTTGCGTATGCATTGACTGTTAGTGAGCACAAACAAGCTTAGGTGGTGTGCCAGTTCAATGGGCCTTAGTGCCCATGATTTTTAGTAAGTTTTTTTTTTGTGCTCTAGAGGTTCCTGTGTGATCTTCATCAAGTGAGAGATTGTTGGAGATATATGTCTCAATCATCATAGGCTGAAACCTCTGAAAGGGACAAGTCAGTGTGACATCTTCTATGTCTGACCGACTAGAAATTTGGAACATCATGTTTTGTACAAAAGTCGCTAGACCTACCTTTGTCTCACCCAAGGATCATATAGCCGAGAAGAAGCCTTCGTGTGACCTCTTACCACTCAGGGAGATCTTTGGCCGACAAGCAATTCTATCGATTATCGTTGAGACCCTTGGCTGAAAGGCTTAGTTCAGGAAGAAGTCTGGACGATGTTTTAAAGTCTCACCGATAGTATGTTATGTATTGAATTCTTCGGGGTAACTCAAAGGGCTTCAGGGAGAAGTCTCAGCGAGAATGGAATGTCTCGCTGATGATGAGAAGTCTTCGGTATAGCTCTTGGTGAATGGCAGTCATCAGTGTAACATATATGTGTTTGATAAGAAATCTTGGCGAAGGTGATATGTCTTGGTGACTGTTGATGACTTCAGGGTGATATTTGTGATCTCAGAGAAACCTCTTGGCAATATTAATAAGTCTTGGCAATTGGTGATTGGAGCTCGGCATAACATGTGACTTTGGTATAACCTTTGTTGTCTCAGCGTGAGGTCTTGGTGAGAATGATACTCTTGCCGAATGGTAAACTCACATCTATGAGACTTTTGGACCTCACTATGATCTCCTGGAAAAAGTGATAGGTCTTGCCGACTATTTGGTGCTTCAGTGTAACACATGAAAGCTCGATAGAACATCTTTGCGATAACGATAACTCTTGGTGACATCGATATGAATCTTTTAGGGCATTAGGGAGAGACTCCTTGTGTCTCATCGACATGCCGATACAATGTGCTTTTGTTGACTATTTGACCATCCTATGTGGAGTCTCGTGGACCAATAGGAGAAGCCGAATCTGAACAGTTGGAAGATTGTTCATTGTGACAGTTATGTGAGGAAGCTCGACAGACATGGAACGACATGGTTATACTATGTGATTGCAGATTGTGATATGTTGGTTGGATCGACGGATTGCTATGTGGTTGTATGATCAATAGATGTATTCTATTCTGTAAAGACTGTAACTGCAAGGTTCCTGTACAAGATTGTTCATGGTGAATGCTACTGTAAATAGACATCAGAAAGATAAGTCTAAAACTTGTATGTAATCTTTATTACTGTAATACAAAGTGATTTCTCTTGGTGTGGTGGGTTTTTCTCCCATAAGGGTTTTCCCATGTATATCTGGTGTTCATGTGTGTTTGTCAAATACTCTATTTTTGATATTTACTTCATAGTGCATCTTAATTGAACTGTAATTGAAAAATTAAAAGTATATCTACATTCTTCCCTAAGGTATTGACGTTAGGAGAGTTGTTTTTTCTACATCTAACTTTCCTTATAGTATCTGACCAAAATCTTTTGGAAGCACTTGTGTGAGGGGTTTTGGTGCATTTTTTCTTAAGTATGTTCATTTTGAAAAATTTTAGGGAGTTCTTTCTTTCCAACAGTAGGATAGATTTGTTTAGGAGCTATTTTTCATCGAGCAGTATTGTAACTTAGATGGGCCTATTATACAGTAAGCACTTTGAATTAATAAAGTAGAGAATTTTTACCTTCTCATTTCATGTTTCTCATGTATGTTGTTAATGATTGATCAGTTTGTCTTGTGAAAATCCATCTTTTCCTTGCAAGCTTGTCTCATGTTTATGCATCTGTTTAGTGGAATATGTATGTTTATAGGTTGTAAGTTGTGTTGTTAATTGCAAAACCATGTTTTCCTTTTAAAAGCACTGTTTATAGACCTTCTTATGAATTATTTAAGTAAACTACATTGGAAAGTGAGTTGTGTGAGTCAAGCTTTGTGGTATTAATTTGAATGTGATAGGTTGTTAACAGGTCTAGGTTGTTTTGGTGCATCACCTTAGGTTTTTTCTAGTAAGTAGGTTTATTTTCATGCAAATTCTTACCCTTATCTCAGAGATTAATACTTAGGTGACATAAAAAGGGGAAGTTGACCCATAATCCAAAGATCTTCTTTTGAATACGATACCCACAACCTGAAAGCAGTCCCATGTTAGTCCAAATCTGCTGAGTTCATTCAAATTTTAGCAAATGGGGTGAAAATTTGGGAACCTAATAGTTTTGGCATGCCTGGTGGGACAATGAATTGCTTCCCAGTTCATTTTTATGCATTTTATTGCTAATATTTAGTGTGTACAGCAGTAGTTTCAACCTTTTGGAGGAATTTTCTTTACATACCTAGCGACTCTAAAAGAATAACAACTGGTTTTAGGAAGACAAAGTGCTATTATGTTCTTATTTTTAGAAAACTCAGACCTAGTTTTCTTGCTTTACAAGAAATTTCAATGAATTTCCAGCTTCTGTGAATGCTCCAATATGTCTACATTTTATGAAGACATGTTCTATCATCCCTCATTTCATGAAAAAGCTGCTCATATACCCAATTACTAGCCATATCAAAATGAGCATGGAGCTATTTTTAGTTCAAATACCTTTGCTACAAGAGATTATCAATATTCTCCACAATTTTACCACCCTCCTACCCCTACTCAACCATCATGGCAGTTAGTATGTCTCAAGATCAATCCCAAGGCCACCATTTTTCTAGCAATCAGTAGATCAATCCCTATGATCAACTTCAAAATTTTAAAATTTTTGAGGATAAGCTCAAACAAATCCACAATCTAGATTTAAGATTGAGGATAAGAAGCATGTTTCTTGAAGAGTAGTTTAGAAAGAGTGAATTAAATATGCAATAAGAATGATTGGTTTGTATAGCCGATGATTGCTCACATAGATAGATTGGCAGTAGAAACAAAAATCTTACCAAGCTCAGATAGATGAACATGAATTGGAGGGAACAAAGAGGCAATTTTAAGACAATCTTTCCCAACAGTTTGCTGCAAAGGATGCAAAAATGAGGCTGAAATTTTCTAAACAAGAAGTTCCCAAGTACAAGTTTGCAAGCTTTAGGAAAAATAAGCCTCTAGAATCCCCTAGTAAGTCTTCTCATTTTGAAATTCCAAGTTTTAAGGGATTCAATTCAATGCAAGAGAATGTAGTACCTGTACAAGATCAGTCCATCATCTCTCAAGAGTAGCCCATTGATTTGGATGACTTACTCCTTATGGAGAGGATCAACATGTTACTGACTACAATATAAAAAGCTCAAACATGAGGAGGATGAGCTAATGGTAAAATAGATTGAAGATCTTCCTCAAGTAGAAATCACTTATGAGGTCAAAGTTGAGAAACTAGACCTTCAAATTGAGAAACAAGATTTTCAATAGTGTGCTAAGGAGACCAATCATTTAGGACATAAAATTATAGAACCTGGGGATCCCCAAGTCATTGCTCATGCAGCTGATGAGTTTTCGTGTACAAAGGAGGACAACTAGAAAATCATATTTTGATCACAAAACTTGTAATTTTAGAAAAAATAGATGCAAAGGAGCAGGGTCTTCTCTTCCCTCAACAATGTTGTCTTGAGGAAAATGATAATCCTCTTATCATTAAAGATACTGAGAAAATTGATGAGTTGTTCTCAGATGATTTGGAAGTTTTCATTTCAAGCTTGGATAACAAAAATTTTTCTAGGGAGGAGCATCAAGTAAATATCAATATGCAAAGTGAAATGAAGCTTGAGCATCAATCCCTTATTGATTTGTTTAATGAGCTTCCTGGTTTTGTGGAAGAAATAGTCATGTTTTATCTTACATATCAGGAATCAGATGATTCCAATCAGCAAGATAAGATCAAAGAGATACCTCATAAAGATGAGCTGTGTTGTCCCAACCAGCATGGGGAGACAAATGAACATAAGAAGCTTTGTGGGGAAGAGGCTGATATGTTTTGGTATGAGGGGTTGCCTTCATTTTTTGAACAAAGTGAAGAAGGTATAGCTACCTAATGTTCAACTGTGTGATGAGTTGTTGGTTCATGAAAATCAATATTAGAGTGAAGCTTTGGCTCGTGAAGTATTTTCATTTTGGGATGATCTACAATCTATTTTGGCTCATGAAGAAGCCTCTTTTTTCCCAATTTTGGTTCTTGAACCAACATCCTTTGAAGCAAAAGATCAAGAACAGGATGAGGAACAACAACATGATTTGGAATTATAGGAAACCAGCGTGGAAAGTTTTGGATTCACACTTTCTAGAGGATGCCCGATCAGGCATCTAGCAAAAATGGAGTCCAATAAGGGTATTGATACCTTGCTTGCACCCAAGCATGAGGGTACAACTAAGGAGGAACACACTCAAGTTACATTTCCACCTTAGAATGGGAATGTCTACATTCCATATGAAAAGGTTAGTAGGCTTGTATATGTTCTTCAAGAGATATTGCAACTATCTGCTGAATTTTCGTGTGTTCCATTTCCTTCTAGTTGTTCTCTAGCATGGAAAACATTGTAAATTATTTAGAAAGGGTAGCTATTTCACCCAACCAGTTAATGGGTTCGTTTGACCAGCTTCTTTGCTGGTTAGAGTAGGTAGTGTAGTTTCATTTCATATGCATTTCAAATTTTTCCTAAGTTCTTTTCAACATAGTTAGATAGTTTTCATTTTGCAGTGGTGGGTTTTCAATAAATTTCATGGTGTCATATGTTGTTCTGGTGAGTTACAACAACTTACAATGTTTTTTTCAAGTGGTGTTATCCTTTTCAGTGATGTCGTACCCAATTGAAAGGATTAGGCAGCAAGTCTCATGTTTAGTAGGCAAACACATAGAAAATGTCACCAAAAATGTTACCTAATTTTTAGCTTTCAGTTGAAATCAGGTAACTTAGTGTTTAATCTTT
>VDFB02362403.1:0-35248 GCA_007258455.2 Sequoia sempervirens | reverse complement strand
TTTATTTAATTATTCTGGAGAGATCCGAGTATGTTGGTTGTTCCTGATCTATTTGTAACAGTTGAATAATGCTTATTACATAAGTTGTTTCTCAGTCTTAGTGTAAATTCTAGATTTATATCATCATATGCTTGGCACACTTTCTATTTCTCTCTACAATTCTTCTTTAAAATTCATCAAAATCCAAACAAAACACAAAAATAGGCAGTTATTGTTTTGAGGTTGAGGTTGAATCAATAGGGTTCATCATAGTGGTATCAGAGCCCTGATCCTGCAAGCTTGGAGGGTTAGAAGCATCTATGTGGTCACATCAAGATAGATTTGACAGGTATTACGCATGTAGGAGACCTGAAAATCGGAGAAATTCTTTTGAGCTATTTCCGTTTGACGATCAGTACAAAGATATAGAATTTGATAACATGGCTGAGAGGGATGAGGAAGAACCATCCAAGAACCATCTTAATGAAGAAGACAGAGAAGCCAGAGATGTACTGAGAGGGCTTGTAGCTGGACAGGAACAAGTGGCGAATGTACTTCAGCAGCTAAGTATTGTTGTACAAAATTTGAATGTTCAAAGAAGGCCGAATCAGGATCTTGATCAAGAGGGAAGTAATCATGGAGATCCTCAGAGGACAGTTACTCCAACATGCACCTATTATAGACCCACTCGCCCAACATTTTCCAAAAATGACCTTGATGAGGAGGACGAGGCTAAAGAGGGTGGTGATGTGAACTTTGCAGATAACATCATGAATTTGCATGATGAGTGGGATGCTTTGGCCCCGAGAGTTAAGGATCACCTTAACTTTGATAGATTCATGAGCCAAAAAAGAGAGCATGGTAGAAATAGGATAGATAGGAGGCCTAGAAACATGAACAATGATCTAAGGCATGCTACAAACAAACTCACCTTAACTAACTTTGATGGTAGTGGAAGAGTCACAGCTCGTGCTTGGGTGAGTAAATTGGACACCTTCTTGACATTATGTTCTATGGTAGAAGAGGATGCCATAAAGTTCACAACTCTCCACTTGGATGGCATGGCCCATGATTGGTGGCACCATGGCATGGTTACACTTCAGCATGACAAGATCACTTCTTACCAGAAATTCACAGATAGATTGATTGAGGGGTTTGAAAAATGTGATCCAGAGTTATACTTCAAAGACCTTGCTCAGTTGAGGTAGATGGGTAGTTTGGAGTCTTATATTGGAGAGTTTCAGAAGCTCTCAGTCATGGTGACTGGCATATCAGAGAGGAGGTTGGTTATACTATTCATAGAGGGTCTATTTGAGCCCATGAAAGGTTGGATCAAGGAATTCGATCCACCTACCTTGTAGAAGGCTATGAGGAAAGCTCGTAGCATGGAACCTACCCCGCCCCGTAGTAATTTCAACTCCAAGCCATCCTCATCCTACAATGATAACAGATCTGATCCAAAGAAGACAAAAAATTTAGACCAAAATAAAAAATTTGCAACACCTTTGGATCGTGAAACGATCAATGGTTTATGTAGGAAAAAGCTTTGCTTTTATTGCAAAGGCCCATATGACATTAACCATGATTTTCCCCTCAAGCCTAAAGGTCAAAATAGGCAGATGGAGTGGTATTTTGAGGGAGAAGAGATGATTGATTTTGCAGACCAACAAGCTGTAATTTATGATTCAGAGTTAGAAAAGCCAGAAAATGAAATTGAAAATGAAGATGAAACTAAGTTACAGGAAGCTCACATGTCAAGCATGCAAAGAGAAGGATCTTTTAGATTACGTGGAATCCTAGCTGGTCAAAGGGTCATATCTCTATTGGATACAGGTGCAACACATAATTTTATAGATGCATGATTGGTTGAGAAAAGAGGAATTCAAACTCAGTAGTTTGAAGACATTAGAGTGAAAGTTGTTGATGGGCATACTCTCAATTGTGAGAGGATGATTTTGGATCTGCTAATGAAACTCAATAATTTTGAGTTTAAAGCATATTTCTATGTAGTAAACATGGGAGGTACAGATTTGGTTCTTGGCATGAAGTGGCTTCATGCAATTGGAGAGTTCACACTCAACCTTTGGGATATGGAGATGAAATTTAAAGTTGATGGCACCAACCACATTCTCAAATCCATCAAGGACAACAAATTGAAGAAGATAACACTCAGGAGGATGGAGAGATTGATTCGACATGACATGGTGGAATGTGAGGCAGAGTGCAAGGTGATGCCTTCACAGAAGGAGCGGCATGAATCACCATATCATTCAAATGTTCAGGAACTTTGAATCAAGCATACCAAAGTGTTTAGTGTTATACCACCAGGTAGACCTCCTAAAAAAGGAATTGAGCATATTATAGAGTTGGAGGAGGGCACTAAGCCCATCATGATCACTCCTTATTGACACCCTAAGCGATTAAAAGATGAAATTGAAAAGACCATCAAAGAACTTTTAGCTATGGGGCACATTAGGCTGAGTAAGTCTCCCTTTGCTTCGCCAGTTGTTTTGGTGAAGAAGAAGGATGGTGCACTCAGGATGTGTATCGATTATAGGATTTTGAACAGGAAAACCATTAAGAACCGGTATCCCATTTCGCATATGGACTAGTTGATAGATGAGCTACATGGGGCTTGCTATTTCTTGAAGATAGATTTGAGGATAGGGTACCATCATATCAGAGTTCAAGAGGAGGATATTGAGAAGACTACCTTCAGATGTCATTGTGTACATTATGAATTTTTGGTTATGCCATTTGGTTTAACCAATGCTCCAGCCACCTTTTAGTCCACGATGAATAGGGTCTTCCAACCTCATTTGAGGAAATTCATTATGGTGTTCTTTGACAACATGCTGCCATACAATAGATCTTGGGAGGAGCACATGGTCCACCTGGATATTGTGTTGAGTATTATTGATAGGGAGTCCTTGTATGCCAAGGAATCCAAATGTGCATTGGGCATGGCAAAAATTTTATACTTGGGTCACATCATTAGCAGAGAGGGAATCAATATGGATCCAAAAAAAGTTTGTGCTATCATTGACTGGCCTACACCTGAGACGTTGAAACAACTTAGGGGGTTTGTAGGTTTATGTTCCTTCTATCATCAGTTTGTTAGTGGATTCTCACGACATGCTATGCCACTAAGTGATTTGACCAACAAGGGAACTCTCATTTGGACACCTCTAGCATAGGAGTGTTTTGAGAAGTTCAAACTTCTGATGACTACTTTCCTAGTTTTAGCTTTGCCAGACTTCACCAAGCCCTTTGAGCTTCAATGTGATGCTAGTGGTGAGGGTATTGGTGTAGTTATTATGAAGGATCGACATCCTATAGCTTTTGAGAGCACGAAGCCGAGGGTTCCTCAGAGGAGCTACAACATTTATGATAAGGAAATGTTGGCCATCATGCACATAATGGCCAAGTTCAGGAAATATCTTGTTGGCAGTAAATTTTTTGTAAAAACTTATCACAACAGCTTGAAACATTTCCTAAGACAGTGAGATCTGAATGAGAGACAACAAAAATGAGTTAGCAAGCTTCAATCATATGATTTTGACATCTCCTATGTCAAAGGTACACATAACATAGTTGTTGATTCCTTATCTCGCCGCCCTCATTTGAGCTCCATGGTTGAGATTTCAGAGGACTAGAGACACACGATAGTTGTAGAGTATGCCAATAATTTGTGGGCTTCTAGCATAGTAGATGGGACAATACATGACAGTAGGTACTCTCTTGTGAGTGATATTATCATTTACAAAGGGAGGATATTCTTAGTCCTAGGTCCTGAGATGAGGGAAAAGGTGTTGATATCCTTTCACGATTCACCCATGGCAGGACATCCTAGTTACTTTAAGACCTATAGGTAGGTACGTGAGAGATTTTCTTGGAAAGGTCTCCAGTCATATGTTCTTCAGTATGTCAGGGAATGCTTGGTTTGTTAGCAGAACAAGCAAGAGCATACATACCCTATAGGGTTACTTCAACCACTTCCTATTTCAGAAAGGAAGTGGGAATGCTTGTCTATGGACTTCATTGCGGGCTTGCCGAAAGCTCAAGGGAAAGACAACATTTTTGTGGTAGTAGATCGATTGACGAAGTACACACATTTCTTCCCAATCACTACTAATTACTCAGCTACACATGTGGCAGATTTGTTTATTTGAGAGGTATTCAGGTTGCACGGTTTTCCTCAGAGCATTGTCAGTGACAGAGACATCAGGTTCATGAGTAACTTTTGGTAGGAGTTATTCAAACTATATGAGACAGAGCTTACTCCAAGCACTAGCTACCACCCATAGACAAATGGGCAAACTGAGATTGTCAACAA
The DNA here is from genome assembly GCA_007258455.2 of Sequoia sempervirens. Taxonomy (NCBI): domain Eukaryota; kingdom Viridiplantae; phylum Streptophyta; class Pinopsida; order Cupressales; family Cupressaceae; genus Sequoia; species Sequoia sempervirens. The sequence goes on along the minus strand of VDFB02362403.1, from coordinate 30,933 downwards.
ATGGGTGGAGGAATACCTATAGAATTATAGTTCAGGGTAGTAGAAGGCGTGGGTGAAGTGGTTATACCTTTGTGAGTATTGTTACAATACCACTCACCATATGAATATACAGATGACACCTTACAGAGCATTGTATGGATATGATGCTTCGAGTTTCCTCTACTTATTGTTGAGTGATAGAAAAGTACCTAGTGTTGGGGATCTATTATAGGAAAACTAGGACATCATGAGAGCACTTCTTGAAAACATACAGAAGGCTCAAAATCTATAAAATCAATATGTTGATCAAAGGAGATTGGGGTGATCATTTGAGATCAATGATTTGGTGTATCAAATGCTTCAGCCTTATAGGCAGTCCATCCTTCAGAAGAAGGGCACAAAGAAACTCAAGCCACACTACTATGGACCATTCAGGATTGTCAGACATGTCAGCGAGGTGGCTTATGAGTTAGATTTACTGGTGGACAGTAAGGTTCACAATGTGTTCCATGTGTCATGCCTCAAGAAGGCGTTGGGACAACAAGTGACTCCTTCAGACTTACCACCCCTGGATGATGAGGGGAAGTTGATTTTGGTACCTGAGGCCATTCTAGATTCCAGAGAGCGTCATCTTCGGAGGCAGGTTATCAGGGAATATCTAGTTAAGTGGAAAGATCTACAGGAAGAGGATGCTACTTGAGAGGGTGATAGTATTCTACAACATCCAGCTTTGAGTTTGCTTGCAGACAAGCAAATTCGGGGAGGGCGGACTGTAATGCCCCTACTCTAGTCAGTTATCAGGAGCAATTGAGTTAGCCTATCTCTTGGACCCTTGTAGGCTGACAAGATTTGGTTAGGGGGTCAGTGGCCATTTTTGGTGGGTTTTGACATTCCCACTCCTTCATTCCAATAGTGGATTTAATGCAGGCATTTGTAGCACAGTGTTCGCCGGCTTCTGACGACACAGGGATATACTAAGTTTGGAGGGAGTTATGATTATTTACATGGTTAAGTTAATTATTTAACTTAATGGAATATTATAAAGTCAAATTGACTTTATAAAAGATTAAAAGCCACTTAAATAAATTAAAAGGTGACTTAAGGAGTATAAAGTGATAAAATAAATAACTTAAGTTACTTAAAAAGGTACGCTCACTTCAGGAAGTGGTTTTTTTTAAACTATTGAAAAGTAATTAAATACATTTTAATGTATTTAAAATCCAAAAGTGCATGAATTTTTGGAAGAAGTGTGTGGCTTTTGGAGAAGCATGCCTTTTGTGATAGAAGGAAGAATTTGCAAATCAAACTCATTTTTTGATCATTTGGCTTTGCATATTTTATTCTTCTATGTGGTTTTTGTCTGAGGACAAGGGTTTCAGGAAAATATTCATTGGAGAGCGTCACTTCTTCATTAAATCTATGATTGTGAGGCTGTGAGATACCAGTTGAATGGTTGTATGTGAGAGCTTCATCCAGAAGTCCATCTGTGCTTCATTAGATTTCTATTCAACATTTTCCAGTTTGCAATAAGGGAGAAGGCTACACATCTTGGATGCCATTCTTATGTAGAGTGTTTGCTTTCAATAAAGGGCCATCAAAATCTACAGAGGTTGTAACATTTTCTTTGGATGGCTTGTTCTCCAAAGATGGGCATGTGAACTTGCAGGCCAAAACACCTCTCTTTTGGGTAGTTTGTTGTCTCTAGATTTGGTGTCCCACCTTTCCAGCATTCTTTCATCAGCTACAGTGTAGGAGAAAGCAAATCTGAGGTTTCGGGGTTTCATTTTGTCAGTTTTAGCACATCTTGCTTGGCAAGTCAAAGCATTCTTTATTTAATTATTCTAGAGGGATTCAGGTATGTTGGTTGTTCCTGATCTATTTGTAATAGTTGAATAATGCTTATTACATAAGTTGTTTCTCAATTTTAGTGTAAATTCCAATTTTATATCAATATATGCTTGGTGAACCTTCTATTTCTCTCTACAATTCTTCTTTAAAATTCATGAAAATCCAAACAAAACACAAAAATAGGCAGTTGTTGTTCAGAGGCTGAGGTTGAACTAGCAGGGTTCATCACAACCCATCATCAAAGACTAAAACAATATCAAAATGCTAGATTTTTCAATCTAAACAAACTACACTAGCATAGGCATTACACCACAAGGTTAATAAGACTGTAACAACAGTTTTAAATGACTTTTTCTGAGTATCCAAAGTCTGAAATTCATTCACAATAGTCACAAAATGCTACATCAGGTTTTTAAGGCACTATCCCAGTACATTACAATATCACAGACCAAGTTGCTAGGAGATTATAGGGGTAAAATGTGCTCATAATAAATCACATTAGTTAGCAGATTTGAATAACAATGATTTCTGACATAAACCTGTACATTCCACCACTAAAATCTCATAGTATTCATATTAGGAACCTAAAACAGGTTTACATACAACACCGAGCCTCAACAACTCACAGCCAATACTTGAGACTCACATTTTTAACGATAAACTTAACCAAAATCACTAAATGCATTTTTTTAAAAAGGACTAAGAACCTGGTTGTGGTCACGTCAAGTTTGAGAGCTTGTCATGGTGGTTGCAATAAGATGCAAGGACCAAGTGACCCCTGTGAATCACCTCCAAAAGCTTAGGTTACCTCCTATGAGTAGTCTACACTTCTAGAAACTCTCGTTCAACCTTTACCAAGTGTAAAGAGTATGGAAAAAGTAGCATCCAAGTCAAAAGTCTCACGTCAGCCTTCAAAGACAAAATTTGCATCCATAGAGAGGCGCTCAGAAATCACGTCCCTTACCAAAAATGCCCAAAATTTCTTGAAATTATGACACTAGCATATGTATTTTGCTTGAGGTTTAGGTGCCTAGGGTTTCTTCACTGAATATACCTTCAAAGAGTGCAAATAGGGTTCCAAAATTGATTCAATCAGGCAGCAAAAACTCCATATCATGTTAGCACGAAGATTAGAATAAACTCCCAACTAGGATAGATATTTCACTGTCGAAATGGGCCTCTCATGGCTTGCACTTGTAGCCACGAACTTCTCCAGAGCTCCTTCCTGTGAAAGGTGAAAATAACTGCTCGTGTCTCTTCATAATCTCCAATGTGTCGAATGATCTCCTTTTTTTTCAGTTTTGTATTTCCCTTCACAAATAAAGTGACTTTCATAAAGTTTACTTTTTAAAAAAATATTTCTTCAAGTCACTTTTGAACTTTTTACTAAGTCACTTTATAAAAATGATTTAATTAATCACTTTTATCAACTTAAAATATTAGTTGAAACTTAGTCAATAAATGGGTGATTAAATAAATGATTCCCTTAATTCGACATTAGCCTCAGGAATTAATAGGCTAAGCGATCTCCTGAAGGGCTACTGTGAATGGGACATTACAAATAAGCTAAGGCCACGATGCATTCTCTTGAATGGGTAGAAGTCCACACCATTTTTCATTTGTTAGAAAATGGAGTGTACTTTGGACCTGATTCATCAGTCAATTATTGGCATTGTTGGGCATAGTTGAAAAATTCATTCTTTGTAAAAACTCACAGGCCTAAAATTTGACTTGGACTTGAGACTCGGTAAAATTTCTGAACTTTAAAGAAATTGTAATTTTGTAAATATATCTTTAAAAACTTGCTTAAAATTGAATATAGAGAACTCGTAAGTAGTTTTCCATCATTTATAGATTGAAAAATGGGTTCGAAAAATGGAAATATAACAGCAGTGATAGTCAATTGATGTCGCTGTTGTCAAGTACAGTTCAAAGCTCTAAGTACACAAGTTATGGTTATGGTTTACTCATTGTACTTGGTTGAAAATAAATAATGCAAATGCCCCTATCCTAGAATTTCCTTCTGCTAGGCCAAGGTTTGATTGCCAAGGGGAAATTCAAGGAGTAAGAGTGCCATAAGGATTCTCCAAAGAAGGACGAATGTTATTTCTTTCATTTTTGAGGATATCCCACATCATAGTGTCATATGATATATCAGTATGATTACAAATTACAAATCTATATTAATATTTTATAAATTCTTCTCTAACTAAATATTCTAAGTGGTTGTGTGGATGGCCTTGAATTAGATGGTAATGATTCCCACTAAGGAACAATATCACCCTCATGCACATCATGTACATCCAATGAAGTCTTATTAATGCCTTTCCTTTTGCCTCCTCATGTGTTATTACATTTGTTGTCCATTTTGTTGCTTCCCTCTCCAAATCAACAATCTCATTAGTAGAAGACATGGGCTCCACATATTCAGCAATCCAATGTGAATATGGATTGATATCACCTAGGTCAATTGTTTCATATGTATCCTACACCTCCACCTTTTTGGCACATAGACAAAGGTTGTACCACACAAAAACAAGATCATTTGGACACTTTTGAGTCAACTTGTTTCCCTTCTTCATGTGAATGGTCAAAATGTCATTAGGTCAAAACCATCAAGGAGAAAATGCAAAAAATGAGATGTAGGGGTTTTTTAATTGTGATTTTCATAATGCAGTGGTTAGTGAGTTTCCTCATTAGATTTGATGGAAACTTTCTTGCAACTTGTTGTACCCAAACCAATTTTTTTTTGCTTCATTAGGGTATTTTGCTTGAAGAGTCCAATCCTTGTTAAAATGATGTCAAAACTTAGTTTTTGGGCAAGTCAAGTATGGACTTTAGTTGTCGACGACTGTTGGTTAGTACCTGGATATCAAAACCTGAGCCTGGAACTCAAAGTAGAACATTCTATGATGGAGAATGCTAAAAGAGATGCTGCACGACAAAGTAATGTCGTTACATGGTCAACTTAGTAGTCAAAATGATGTTTTCAGAGCACAAAACAAATGAAAACATCTAGCAAAAAGAAAATTTGCGCCCCTATAGCTCAGGGGTTCCCTTCATTTTGAAGACCCAAATGTAGTGTTTTCTGGTTGCAAATACATTCAATCTCTTTAGAATTCAGTCAACTTTCTGGAAAGCTATCAAGTGAGGTCATTCGAGTTGCAGAACTCCGACAATCAAAGATAGAAGCTAAATGTACAAAGAAGATATACATCACATAGGCTATCAAATTTGCAGTTTTTGCACCCTTGTAGCCTAGGGGCGCCCTTGAATTAGACCCCTTAGATGATTGAATTTGTAGTTTTTGTTTTTGGGGGATCTTTTCTGATTCAGCCCAGCTCCGCAATGCATCCGATCACAAGGTTGTCAGACATGTTGAGTGACCATGACATTGTTTCCATGGATAAATGTGGAAATACAAACCTATATCTCTATAGGCTAGGGGCGCCTAGCCTTTTGGCTTGCTAGATGGGGTCTTTTGCAGTCGTCGTTTTCACGAGACTTGTGTGGAATCCTCCTAGCTATTCATCGAATCCAATAGTTAGCCTGCAAGGTTTGTCAAATGCCCATGAATGAAGGATTAGTGGACGTCACTGAAGAATGCAGACAACCAGAAAAATGACTATGGAAATTACATACTTCCTTGAAAAAGGTGCCCTTCCTTTTGAGGTCTTAGAAGCAATTTTATCACTTCGCCACCTCCAAAAACATCTCTTCCCAATGCTTCTAGCTACACAAAGAGCTTGACAGTGCGTGAATCAGAGCACTCCAACTCTCGGTGTCACGGGTCAAAGTACAACATTTAGATGAAAGTTACATTTTTGTTAAAATGGTAATTGCGCCTTTGTAGGCCAGGGGTGCCCTTGCTTTTGGGGCTCTTAACTCAACTTTCAAACACCTTACATATAGTTGTTGGTTGCGAAATTATTCTAGCTACGCGATGAATCTATCATCCAGTCGACAAGAGTCATCATTCACCAACAACAGAAGATTGAAGCATGAGATGGAAAAATAAAGAAATGGTTGTCTGGAGACCTGTGCATCAATTTAATATAAGGCGACTTTTATTTTGAGCCATCAAATGTGGTTTTTAGCAGTTGCAGCTCCCAAAAAACATTTCATCTTAGAGATTCTAGCTTCGCAATGAATATCTCAGCTCAGTTCTAGCATCCGAAAATCAGAGCTCAACAGGGGAAACCGTGACATTTTCAGTGAACTATAAAATAGGAAGTTAGCTAAAAATGTCTACTTTTGACTAAGGGTGCCTGGAGAGTCAAGTTTGGACTTTCTAGGATCAATAAAATATTCTAAGCAAACCTAGTTGAAGAGATTTCAGTTAACTCGACAAATAATATTAAATTTTTAGTTCCCAGTAGTCAGCCTTTAATGGTGCAATTTTGCTCAATATTTTAATATTGACATCTTTTTTAGGCCTATCAACATGTTCACATGTTCCCTTTTGAACTGAATATTTTATTATTTTAATTTTCAGGACTCTGAGTTAGTGCCAGTTGAACTAAATGGGGTCCAATCAGAGGCATCTTGTTTTAATGCTCTGCTTATGCTAAAATTGCCATCTTGTCTTCAAGTTTGTTGATTAATCTGGACTTGCACCTGCAAAAGAATATCTGTGATTCCTCTGAAAATTGGTATTGACTTGGAGTCCCAAAAATTAAAATAATAAATATTCAGTTCAAAAGGGAATATGCGAACTTGCTAGTGAGCCTCAAAAAGATGTCAATATTAAAATATTGAGCAAAATCACACCATTAAAGGTTGACTGCTGGGAACTAAAAATTTAATATTATTTGTTGAGTTAACTGAAATCTCTTCAACTGGGTTTGCTTAGAATATTTTACTGATTCTAGAAAGTCCAAACTTGACTCTCCAAGCACCCTCAACCAAAAGTAGAGATTTTTAGCTAACTTCCTATTTTATAGTTCAATGAAAACATCACGGTTGCCCATATTGAGCTTTGATTGATGTTGGAACTGAGCTGAGATATTTATCGCGAAGCCAAAATCTCTAAGATGAAATGTCTGCTGGGAGCTGCAACTACTAAAAACCACGTTTGATGGCTCAAAATAAAAGTTGTCATTTATTAAATTGATGCACAGGTCTCCCGACAAACATTTCTCCATTTTTCCATCTCATGCTTCAATTTTCTGTTGCCGGTGAATGATGACTCTCATCGACTGGATGATAGATTCATTGCGTAGCTAGACGAATTCCGCAACCAACGACTATATGTAAGGCATTTGAAAGTTGAGTTAAGAGCCCCAAAAGCAAGGGCACCCCTGGCCTATAAAGGCACAATTACCATCTTAATAAAAATGTAACTTTCATCTAAACCTTGTACTTTGACCCCTGACACCGAGAGTTGGAGTGCTCTGATTCGCGCACCGTAAAAAGAAGGGCACCTTTTTCAAGGGAGTATGTAATTTCCATATTCATTTTTCTGGTTGTCTGCATTCTTCAGTGACGTCCACTAATCCTTCATTCATGGGAATTTGAAAAACCCTGTAGGGTGATGGTTGGATTCGATGAATAGTTAGGAGGATTCCACACAAGTATCGTGAAAATGACAACTACAAAAGACCCCATCTAGCAGGCCAAAAGGCTAGGCGCCCCTAGCCTATAGAGGTACAGGTTTGTATTTCCACATTTGTCCACCCTCTATTTTACATGCCTGTTTGAAACATGGTCACGGTCACTCAACATGTCTGACGACCATGTGATCAGTTGCGTTGCAGAGCTTGGCTGAATAAAAAAAGATCCCCTAGAAACAAAAACTACAAATTCAATCATCTGAGGGGTCTAATTCAAGGGTTCCCCTGGGCTATAGGGGCACAAAAACTGCAAATTTCATAGCCTCTGTGATGTATATCTTCTTCGTACCTTTAGCTTCTGCCTTCGATTGTCAGAGTTCTACAATTTGGATGACCTCGCTTGATAGCTTTCCGGAAAGATGACTAAATTTTGAAGAGATTGAATGTATTTGCAACCAAAAAACACTACATCTGGGTCTTCAAAATGAAGGGCGCCCTTGAGGAAACATCATTTTGACTAATAAGCTGACCATGTAACGACATTACATTGTCATGTATTATCTCTTTTAGCATTCTCCATCGTAGAACGTTTTGCTTTGATTTCCAGGCTCAAGTTTTGATATCTAGGTACCGACCAATAGTCGTCGATGACTGACATTACACTGACCAAAGTCCATACTTGACTTGCCCAAAAACTAAGTTTTTACATTATTTTAACAAGGTTTAGACTCTTCAAGCAAAATGCCCTAATGAAGCAATTTTTTTTGGTTTGGGTACAACAGTAGGCTCAATTTGGTGACCATGTCAGATACTTATGGAAAAGGAGAACCAAATATTCTCTGTGTTATGTAGACCAATTACTTATGAATTGGGAATTGGAGTTAGGTCTTTTCCCTAATCACCTAAAATACTTGGAGTTTTCCTAATCACCTAAAACATGACAAAACATGACAGAACGGGGAAACACATTACGAGCCCTGGAGGGTTGAAGTGTTTGAGATATTTCCCGCTATAAGGAAGCGGGAGAAGCCTTCTATCTAAATACGAGAGCATGTATGTATTCTCTCCTTTTGACTCATGGATCTGAAAGGGCCCCAACCATAAGGAATCAAACTTGCCATGCATTCATTTAGGTTCATGTCTTTTGTCCCACAAAAGGACTTGATCTCCAATTTCAAATTCTCTATGACGAGCCTTCTTCTAAAAAATATTCTTCACTCGCTCTTGATGCTGAGTGATTCTATCAACAACCTCCACCCTTTCTTCTTCAAGTTTCATCGGGTATAGCATTCGCTTATGAACAAGATCTTTGAACTCTTCATCTTCCAGTGTAGATGCTAGCTGTAAGGCAGACAGTTCCAATGTGATGGGTAGAACTACTTCTATACCATACAAAATTATAAAAGGTGAGGTGCCAATGGCTCTTTTGGGAGTGATTCTATCAACCCAAAGAGCATCATATAATTTTATGTGCCAAGCCCGTTGATATGAGTCAACCAGCTTACGCACGATTGTGACTATGTTTTTGTTTGATGACTCGTCCTATCCATTACCATGAGGATAATAATTTGATGAGTGTGACAGTGTGATGCCATAATAAAAAAAAACTAGAATCTCCTATGACGAGAAACACGTTGCATTAGCGGTCACAATTTTACAAGGCACTCTGAAGCATGAAATGATGTTCTCCTTTAGAAAGTCGCAAACAACTTTAGAAGTAGCTCATTTGGTAGGAATTGCTTCAACCCATTTCATGAAATAATTTGTTGTTTTCAGGACATAAACATGCCCCTTATTGGAATTCGGGTTGATAGGACCTACAAAATCTATACCCCATTGCTGAAATGGAGCATCAATGATAACTGGCCTAAGTGGAGTAGCCGCCAATTTGACTTTACTAGAAAACTACTGACATGACTGACATCTGTACACCCATTCATATGCGTCGTGAAACATTTTGAATGTATTGACCCTTGATGAAAAGTGTCCGCCGCACGCTTGGCTGTGAAAAGCATCCAAGAATCTCTATTGCTGGTCTCTACCAATGCATAAAAGGAAAGTTTTGTCAAGGCCACGCTTGTACAAAATGTTATTAATAAGCATAAAGTTTTTTTCTTTCAGCTTCAATGATCTTTTCTGTTGTTTGTCCATGTGACATGGAAATTCTCTAAAGGTTGCATAATACCACAAGGGTGTGTACCATTCCTCTGCAGAATCAACGAATAGGACCAAAGGAAGGTCCTCTACAATTTCTGGTTCAAGATCAATTCCACCATTGCTTTGAAGCTTCTAATCTCCATCTTCTGCCAATAATCAACAAAGACCTTTCCCGCAGATGAGCTTGGTTGCTTGATATATAGATCATATTCATGAACTTTTTCAATCCAATTTCCTCTCTTCGTGCCCATCTCCTGTTGAGTTAGCACACTTTTAACTGGTAGATTTGTGACAAACATCATTGTATGAGAATTCAAAAGATAGAACCTAAAATTCTTGACATCTTTGATGACAACATACACATTCTTCTCAATTTGAGAATAGTGCGACTCAGCATCTTTAAAACTAGCATTCATGAAAGCAATTGGAGATTCTCCTTCGTGAGCTTCTGTGTCAAAAGAGCAGACAATGTGTGTTCCTATAAAGAGCCTTTTGCCTGAATTTTTTTATTTTGGCTCCTCGGAGTTTTTTCAAACACTTTGCTTCTTCAACTATTTTTTTTTATGTTTCCTTGGTGTTTGGATATATGTAAGGATTTTATGAACATAAATGACTCAAGGAAATGGAACTAATGTCTGAAATGAAATTGTCATACAATGTGTTCCTGATTTTTCAATAATGAAGAACGACTGAAAGAGAACTACAAGCATAACAGTTCATCAACAGTAGGTAATAAATTCTATAACACTTGGCATATAAACTCAACTCCACCTTAGGTGATTTTAGTGGCTGCAAATTGTTTACAAATGCTGAGATGACCATGCAATTTTCTGAGTTTACATTCACTATCAAACTATGCCCAATAGACCCAGTAGACCTCGTTTCATGGAAAGCATTTACAGTCATGTCTGAGACACATTATGCATGCTATTAGAGAGATTCTAAACAAATCTAAGTTCCCTTAGGACTGATTTTCCCATAAAGGATGTACAAAAATCTATATCCAGTTGTAACGAACTAGGATGGACATTGACCTCAACAAGAAGGGTCTGAAATAAACTAAAGATCTGCTTAAACGTTATTTTCAGAGCTTACACAACATAGAAGACATTCCAAAATTCTGAGATAGTGCATTTACATCCACCGAACTGATGACCTAAACTCACTATGTCAAGACCACTTGCAATAGTAAAGAAATACTTAGAAATATGTTTCAAACTATAACAAGCATAGAATGCAGATTTTTGTATGTGTAATGTTTGATAGTTACATATGATAATCCCAGTTCACAATGATATTCACTAAACTCTTTGTGGTGACATTTAGGAGCACTTTCAAGTTCAAACACAACAATTTTCAATGCATAGAGTACCCAGACCTTAAGATTTTACTCGTCCCACTCAAAGAGGAGTTTGAAAGACCACAAAAGTGCCTAGAAATTACAACAGCAGCCAATACCTTTCTTCAACAGTCGTTTCTCCTCTTGAACAGTGCGTCCAGACTTCTAACCTCTTCTAATAGCAGCCATGACCAAGATAGGGTGCAAATACAGTCATTTCTTCCTCTGAAAACATGTTTCTTCCCCTTACTCGCCCAGGTTCTCCTAAACACGCCCCTTTCTTGACTCCTATGCTGGGAAAGAAGGCACCAAGGGTGTATCCATAAAGTCACGCCCTCAAATATGTATATGAAGCTCAAAATTTTGATATGTTGAGGCCGTAAAGTCTTAGATGTTAAAATCATGAAAATTAGAATATACTGACCCTTCTCTTTATTTTTCAAAATCTCCAACTATGGCCAGCTAGGGATGATTGTCTCACACCCAAAACTGATAGTGCAATGGTTTCCAAACCCTAAATCAATAAGGCTCGACCATGTCCGTGATAAAATATGTTCATTCAAAAGTGCTCGACAAAAATGAACTCCTTTTCTTTTATTTCTTCCCCATTCTTTTCAAAAAGTGACTTTGTAAAGTTATTTTTTAAATATTTCATTTGGTCACTTAAAGAACAATTCACAAAGCCACTTTATAACTTGATTTACTAATTATATGATATCCCCCTTTTAAATATAATTTAAGACTTAGGAAATATTAAATAATTAAGTCACTTCATCCAAATTTTGGGGACATTACAGTCTTCCCTTCCTGAATATTGCTTGCCCTTAAGCAATCTGCAATTGCAAACCAGCTCAACTGCCACAACATCTAGAGCCAAAATGAAAACCCAACTGCACTTGTCCACCAACCGTCGGGATCCCAAGTGATCCTACAACATGTGCTAATCCATAATCTCTGTAGGCAGCTAGAATCCAATATATTGTCACTCTCTGTAAAGTAATGAAACCAAGCATCCAACAATGCAATTCCTGGATACCAACTCTGTAAATCATCCCTATCATGCCAACTTCAAGCATTTTTCTGATACACCTCAGCTATCATACCTGGATCCCTTAGATAATTTGGAAGTCCTCCAACACCAACTAACTTCTGCTACACCACTCTGATAACCCCTAGAGTCCAATCGAACTGAGTCTCAAACTCTTGTTGCTGGAAACATCCAGCTGGAGGAATCAAAGTGAGAGACCTATCAAACTTGGACTCATCATCTGAAATCTAAGGCATGCCATACCAAAGTGAATCCGCACTACCTTTATTCAACCCATCTCTCTGTGTCATCAATGTCATCATCAAATCTTGTACATGTGGTCTGAAAGAAAAGGGGTGAGCACACTTCATAATGCAATTGAAGTGAAACTCTCCTGCATGTGCTGATGGAATACCAGAGTAATCATGCATGTTCCATCTAATACTACCATCATCAGAAGAAGGCTCACAACTCACAACTGGAAGAGTTGGTTCTTCAAGAGTAAGAAGGGTAACATCATGAATGTCAACAATCTCTTGAGAAGAAGTTTGATCAAAACCAAAATCCAACGTGCAAGTCCTAGGAAAACCCACGTCCAGATAAAACTGACCAATGTCAATCTCCAAGGTACTAAAGTGGAGCTTGGTGCTCGAACCTCCCATGTGTACATATATCAACTCACTAGGCCACCAAATACCACTATTGTAACTCATGCCAGCAACAAGAATGAAATCATAGGTGTCAACATACCCATGCATACTGAGGAAATCCATCAAATGTTCAATTCCCATCAAATAAACATGCCTCCACACACCCCCAAGAAACTGAATAGTTGGTGTAGAACACGAAAAGTCAGAAAATGCAATGTGAATCCAACTAGGGAAGTCACTAAACCATGATGAGTCTATGAATATGAAATCACTGGTCAACAAATAAATCATTTTCATGCCATGAGAAATAGGTGACAAACACAAAGGGGTAGCATAGATGTTATCAACACTCATTAAAGACAGCTATTGAGTGGATGTCCCACTAGGAGTGTCCTCCACAAATTCATTATCACCATCAAGAAAATATTCAACAACTGAATTTTCTGAATTAGTCAACCTTTGGTCATCATCATCTAAAGAATGGTGCATATCATGAATATGTTGAAGATAGGGCTTGGTTTGTTGAGCCAACAACTTGGTTTGATTTTCCCTCTTTAGCCAACCATCATTCAACATTTGGGATTGCTTTAAATCAGCTCCTCCAAAGTGTTTAAATTGAGCCCTAAGGTGAGATGCATCATATAAATTACCATGACCTATGAATGCTTCTTGAGTACCAACCAAAGTAGAAACAATATTACTCCTTTCCCAATGGTTAGAGGCTGCAATATAATTAGGAAGCGAGGATATATCCCTGTTGTTCAAAATAAGAAGATTAGGACTAAATTCTTCATTCTTGTCCATGACTTTGAAGTCATCAATGTTAGAGCCAACAAACATGTTCTTAACTATCTCATCCTTTGTCTCATTCCTTTGTGGCTTAAGCACAATGTGTTTACACATGTGAGTAAACTCTAATATCATCCTGTTGAAGTCTTGGACAAATCTTCCAAGATATGTCAACCATTGAACACCTAACGCCACTTCATTCTCCTTAATGTTGAAAACATCATCTACAAACTCAAAATTGGAGAAATCCTGCTTCTCATCATGTATAGAGTGATGTATGTTACAAGTTTCTTTGGACTGATTTATGGCTGTTGTTTTAAAGTGAACAAATTTAGCCCTCTTGCACGAAGCAACATCAAAATAGCCATGCTTAATAAATGAATCATGTAATCTATCATTTGGAAGCTCATTGTCACCACCATCTAGCTTGGATTCATGCTCATGTGATGTCAATAGATTTCTATCCCATTTTCTAATCCATACCATCACCTCCATAACTGATATGTTTTCCCTTACTCGCAAACTCCAAAGTGTAGTATGTAGGACAAACCAAACATTATCAAAATGCGAGGTCTTCATAGTAAGAAAACTCTTAGTCTCTCGAATCAACTCTCTGAGAAAAAATGCTTCATATGATCTTGAAAATTGTCCATCCATTGTAGATGATGCATGACTAACCAAATTGAAACCAATAATGTTCCATTCCACACAAATGGATATGACACTTGTGGCTAATCCAACAAGGGTGTGACCAATATCATCATTGTTTTGAGCCTTCAAATAACTCTCTAAAAGAGGAAATTCATAGTCCCCATGATGCAAAGTGGAGGCCCAAACTAAATTTCCTAAATCATTCCTCCTTTCTTCTTCACACAACTCAACATTCTCTTCTTGTGGGCTTACATCAAGAAGTTCTTCCCTTGTATACTCAACATCCACATATTCTTCTTTTGAAAGAAATAAGGATCTAATGTGTGATTCTCTTTGTCTTCTTGCATTATCTATCAGATTGCATCCTTCCTTGACTTCTTGTAAGTGTTGTCTTGCTTGGGAAACAAGCATCTTGGCCTTATTAGCTTTTATAGACCACCCATCACACAACCATTGTGTCCTTTTAAGAAGATAAAAACTGTGATTATGTCTTTATGAGGTGCCTTCCTTGTCTTTCCCTATATCTTCTTCATGGATAGGTTTCCCCTCCATGAGTGCTGGTCTAAGAGGTGTACCCAGTTGAAAGTTATATGCTCTTCTAGCTACCATAGCTGTCACAAAATTGATCCCTACCTTCACATCCTTAGGTGAAATGAATTTTTCTCCCGTCCAACTCCATGGTGTTGTATCCATAACATACCAAACATTATCAAATTGTAGGATTTTCTTGTTAGGCCATCTCTTGGTCTCTACGATCCACTCTATAAAGCATAAAGCCTCATATAACCTTGAAAAATGTTCCTCCATGGTGGATAATGTATGTTCAACCAAAACGGAATTACTTACGTCTCCTTCTACATGTGTAGGTATAACCTCAATGGTTGATCCACCAAGTGTGTGCCCAATACCACCTCTGATTTGAGCCTTCAATGGGTTCCCTAAAAGAGGAAACTTATGAACCTCATGATGCAAGCTAGATACCCAAACATAATTTTCTGAATCATGCATCTTCTCTTTTTCACACCCATCTAGATGTTCTTCTTTCCTTTCTTGTTCTAGTACCTTTGGCTCTTCTTTTTTCCCAATGGTTGCTTTGCAAACTTCAAGCATTGGTGGAACAACATTTGAATCAACCAAAGGAACATCCATAGAATCCATACCTTCATACAGTTGATCAAAGTCAAGTTCTAAACCAACCTGCTCCATGACAAGATAACTTTTTTTCTCCTTAGTGGATGCCTCATGTTCCAAATCAGCATGTTTCTCAAACTTCTCATGAAGATCTTTGCAGACGCCTCTTGTAGTTTTCTTTACCAAATCCTTCTTGTAGTGTTGCATGGACTATCTTGAAAGTGAGTCTTCATAACACTGCAAATTATAAAACATTCTTTGCTAAGTTTGTGCAATATCTTTTAATAGTTTCTCCACACTAGTCTCTTCCTTTGCAAGCGTGGTAGGAAGGAACGTAGGTAACACTCTTCCATTTTGAACTCTAGCCATTAATGAATCCTGAGGTTGAAGCAGACTGATTTTTACCCAAGACTAGTAGGATAGTAGCTCTGATACCACTGTAAAGAGCCTTGCAAATTTTTCCCTAATTTTTCTGTTTTGGCTCCTCAGAGTTTTGTCAAATACTTTGCTTCTTCAACTGCTTGTTTTGATGTTCCCTTGGTGTTTGGATATATGTAAGGATTTTATGAACATAAATGACTCAAGGAAATGAAACTAATGTCTGAAATGAAATTGCCATACAATGTGTTTCTAATTTTTCAATAATGAAGAACGACTGAAAGAGGAGTACAAGCATAATAGTTCATCAACAACAGGTAATAAATTCTATAACACTTGGAATATAAACTCAACTCCACCTTTGGTGATTTTAGTGGTTGCAAATTGCTTACAAATGCTGAGATGACCATGCAATTTTCTGAGTTTACATTCACTGTCAAACTATGCCCAGCAGACCTAGTTTCATGGAAAGCATTTATAGTCATTTTTGAGAGACATTATGCATGCTATTAGAGAGATTCTAAACAAATTTGACTTCCCTTAGGACTGATTTTCCCATAAAAGATGTACAAAAATCTATATCTGGTTGTAACGAACTAGGATGGACATTGACCTCAACAAGAAGGGTCTGAAATAAACTAAAGATCTGGTTAGAAGTTATTTGCATACCTTACACAACATAGAAGATATTCCAAAATTCTGAGATAGTGCATTTACATCCACCGAACTCATGACCCAAACTCACTATGTCAAGACCACTTGCAACATTAAAGAAATACTTAGAAATATGTTTAAGACTGTAACAAGCATAGAATGCAGATTTTTGTATGTGTAATGTCTGATAGTTACATATGATAATCTCAGTTCACAATGATATTCACTAAACTCTTTGTGGTGACATTTAGGAGCACTTTCAAGTTCAAACACAACAGTTTAGAATGCATAGAGTCCCCAGACCTGAAGAGTTTACTCATCCCACTCAAAGAGGAGTTTGAAAGACCACATAAGTGCCCAAAAATTACAACAACAGCCAATACCTTTCTTCAACAGTCATTTCTCCTCTTGAACAGTGCATCCATACTTCTAACCTATTCTAACAATAGCCATGACCAAGATAGGGTGCAAATAAAGTCGTTTAGACTGGGTGTTGCCACAATATTGTCTCACTTTTGGGACGTGTTGATTTTTTCTTGAAATCACTATTGTTAGAAAAAATAATGATTTAAGTCTTGAGAGGCTCCATATAAAAGGTTTTTAATTGAAGAGGGATAGATAAGACCCCCTTAGATCAAACCCCCTTGGATAGAACCCCTCTAGTATTGAATCATACCCACAATGCAGTCTCCTTATCACCTATCAAAATGTTGGCAAAAAAACACTTTTTCCTTACCTTTTGAGAGATTAAATATCATTTAAAAAATATATTTTGCAAGATTGTAGACCTCAAAATGAGATTTCCAACAAGTATATGTTTGATATATTTTCATTTTATCATGTATTTAATTTTCAATTTTTACTAAACATAGGTTTTTCTCTGAACATCAAGCTCTTTGTTGTGCAGAGTTGGATAAATAGTAATCCGTTGTAAGAAAATTTCAAAAAATACACATTCCCTAGGTATTGATGTCCTTGTTTCACCCAAAAAATAAAAAATGGATTTTGATATATACGCAAAAATTTAGGATGTACTACACACATGTATGCCCAAACTATAGTTACAATGACTTCAAAAATTAATTTTAAAAAAAATATGCAACAAAAAATTATGAAAAAATATCCTTTCCCTAGATATTGATGTTGATAATCTATATTTAAAAAATTATAATATAATCCTTTATAGAAAAAAGTTATCTTGTACATCACAAACATTACTTTCTGAAAATGTTGTTTTCTATCTAAAACAAGTTATTAAAGGAGATATTGAAAGATTCCTGATTTATTTCAAAAAAATTGAAAAAAAAAAAATTAGAATCTACACACAAATTGCCACAAATCACTAGTTCACATCATCTTCACTCTCTTAATGGTTTAGCTGCTATAGGTCTTAGAAGATGAAGATTTGGTTAAAAATATTGATGTAAATGTCCATGTTGGGAAAAAAGTGAGACACAGTATTGTGATTTCACCCTTCTTCCTCTAAAAACACATTTCTTCTCCTTATTCACCTAGGTTCTCCTAAACACACCCCTTTCCTGACTCCTATGTTCAGAAAGAAGGTGCCAAGGGTGTAGCCATAAAGTCACGCCCTCAAATATGTATATGAAGCTCAAAATTTTGATCCCTTGAGGCTGCAAAATCTTAGATATTAAAATCATGAAAATTAGAATATACTAATCCTTCTCTTTATTTTTCAAAATCTCCAACTATGGCCAACTAGGGATGATTGTCTCACACCCGAAACTGGTAGTACAATGGTTTCCAAACCCTAAATCAACAAGGCTCAACCATGTCTGTGAGAAAATATGTTCATTCAAAAGTGCTCGACAAAAATGAACTCCCTTTCTTTTATTTCTTCCCCATTCTTTTCCAAAAGTGACTTTGTAAAGTTATTTTAAAAATATTTCATTTGGTCACTTAAAGAACAATTCACAAAGCCACTTTATAACTTGATTTATTAACTATTTAATATCCCCCTTTTAAATATAATTTAAGACTTAGGAAATATTAAATAATTAAGTCACTTCGTCCAAATTTTGGGGACATTACAGTTCCGATGCATAACAATAGAGGATAAAATCCTTCTGAGAGTTAGGCCAAACCAACACTAGTGCGTTAGCAATAGCTTCTTTTATTTTAATAAAGGCATGTTTTCCCTCTTCTATCCACATAAAGGTAGACGTCTTTTTCATCATCACTAAACTCTCCTTTGTCAACTCTGAGAAATCTAGTACAAATCTTCGGATAAAGTTGACTTTTCTGAAAAAGGAGTGCACCTACATTTTTCTTGTAGGAAGAGATGGGTTTCTGATTGAATCCACCTAATTTTGATCAATTCTAGTCCCCTATTTGGAAATGATGTGGCCAAGTAAATTTCCTTCTGTCGCCACAAAGATGGTCTTCTTTGGATTCAATGATATCTTGTGATACGCGCATCTTTCAAAAACTTCCACGAGATGTGAAAAGTGATCATCCTGTTTATCTGAGAAAATGGTTAAGTCATCAAGCTAGACGACTATGATCTTGTCCTTGAGGTCCCTAAACGCCAAATCCATGGCTCTCTAAAATGTAGCATTGGCATTGATAAGGCCGAAAGACATCCTCTCATAAGAAAATGTACCCCACGACATGGTGAAAGTTGTCTTAATCTAGTCCTCCTCAGCCACTGCAATTTGATTGTAACTAAAAAAACCATCTAGAAGAGATAGCATCTCCAATCCAGTGACTATCTGTAAGGTATGCTCCATGATTGGTAATGGGTAATTGTCCTCTAAGGATGATTGATTCAAATTCCTAAAATCCACGCAAATTTTTATTTCACCGTTCTTTTTGTGCACAGGAACTATGTAAGACATGCATGTGGAGTGATGAATTGGAAATATTATCTTTGAGTTGACCATCTTCTGAATCTCCGCATAGATAGTATCTTGAATTTGTGGATTATAATGTCTCTGCTTTTTCCTGAAAGGCTTAACATCATACTTCAAAGGAATTGTATGTGACAATTCTATGGGTGTGAAGACTTTCAAGTCTTCATAAGACTAGGAAAATACATCCTTGTACTATTTGAACAAAGAAATAAACTTCTTAGTTTCTTCTGGAGTGAAACATTTGCCTAAATTCACAAACTGAGGCTTGTCTTCAGTACCTATGTTGACTTGACTGTATTCTGCAGAAGTGTTAACACCTGAACTCTTTTGATCTTGGATGTAACAGTCATGCCTGTCAAAAATATCCTCTAAAGATACAAAACCCTTAGGAATCTAATTTCCTTTCAATTGTATGATCCCAAATTCTATAGCTTCAGAGTCCTCTAAAAGTAATTCTTTAGGAGTAGTACTTCCTTCAAAGAACAACTCTTTGTAATTGTCTCCCATGACGATAAATTATTCAATATCATCATTGTCATCAAAGACTTTCTAGTTGTCTGAGTTATCTGGTACAGCTGGCCTGTAGATCAACTCAATAGAAAATTAATTCTGACAAAAGTTAGCATTTGGCATGAAAAGAGCAGCTGAAACTGCAAGAGCATCAACTTTGATATTGTCTATTCTTGGAATATATTGGATGTTAAATGCATCAAACCAGTCGATGACATTCCACACCCTTTGTCTATAGGATCGAAGGTGACTATTCCTGACCTAGAAAAGATCTTTAATTTGTTTTACAATCAACTCTATGTCTCCTTCAACTCTAAGAAATTTAATCCCCATATCCTTCGCATTTTTAAGACCTAATAAAAGTGCCTCATATTTAGCAGTATTATTGGTGCATTCAAATTGCAACCTATATGCAAATGGCTATAGACATCCTTCGGGACAAATCATGACTACTCCCTCTCCTGAGCCTGATGTTGAGCAACTGTCGTCAAACTGCATCATCCACACTTTTGATTCTTCATTTGACAATCCTGTGGAAAGTGAAAACTTTTGACAATCTTTAGCTACTTCTGACACCATAGCATATGTTCCCGGACTCGTGTCTAGATACAACACTTGAGCTTGTGGATCTTGGGACTTTACCACCGTAAACCTTGACTTCGTCTTAGGCTCCAACTTGAATGTGCGCTTTTTTAATGGAATTGTCACAAACGACCAATCCATTTGAATCTCTCCTCTGAGATCTTTGCAAAAACTCTTGCTAAGTAACATCCCGTAGCTAGTAGGAATATCAGCCACCAAGATGGTCATCATGATCTTCTTCTTAGGACATGACGCTAGCCTTACTTAAGCATCTTTAAGTTGACCGACTAATGGCACCGGCTTGGACTCAAGTGAATAACACTTTTCTTGAGTTGGGGTGCATGATAGTCCCAACGCATTCATAATCTGTAAGGGCATAACATTATCAGAAGCTCCACTATCGATAATTCAATTACTGAGTTTGAAACCTCCTATATATAAGGATATATAGAATAGTTTTGGCTTCTCTTCTGAAGGCACGTAGGATTGTAGTAATGTTGGCTGGACTACAACCTTTTTCTTCACAACCTTCAAGATTCTATCCAACTGCTCTGGATGATCCTGTAAATACTCCAATTGAGAGATTTTCACCTTCGTCTTCATCACAGAAGACACAATGTCAAAACTTGTTGAAGACGGATCTTGAGCAATTGGCATGATGTTGTCTTGTGAAGACTTAGGATTGGAAGCGGAAGGTACTTCCTTTCCTTTTCCATTTACATTATGATTTTCCTCTTCCTCCTATGCTTTGAAATGTTGTGCACGTGTGAACACAAGTGAGGTGATATTCTTATGATTTACCGCAAGATAAAATTGGTGGTGTTCTTCTTCTTGTTCTTCATTCAAGGGTTGTCTATAAAAATACCCCATTGTGGAGTTGCCATCAAAGTTGTCTATCTATGATGAGGCAACATTTGAGCTTGAAGGTACGAAACCTGAATTAGAAGCAGCATCGACAAATCCCATGAATTGATTCATTCTTTGATTCTTTGGACGTGAAGCCTCGGTGTGTTCAACAAAATCATGGAAAGTGAAATAGACTGTGGGCTTCTCAAAAATCATTTTTTTGCTTAGGTTCTCCTTGCGGAAACCTTGACTTGTAGTTATTGTATGGCTGGAAGTTGTTTCTCTTTGGTTGATATTACTGCTTAGGTTGAAATGACGGTGGTGCTGGCAAGGCTAATTTCCCTTGAGGGGGTGACTGTCTTTTGAGGATAGTCACCTTGTTTGCTATATTTTGCAGCAATGGATTAGCAGACGCTTGTACAAGCGGTTTGATCGAATCATTCTTCATCTTACCCATCGTGATCATATTGTCTTCAAGTTTGATTGCTTCTTTTTGAATGAGTTGTAGATTATCTTCAAGAAAAAGGCAATCTCGGATGGTAATGCATTGATGAAGGAACTCATCAGAATTTCATGAGATGGATTTAGAGTGTGAGAAAGATGTGGAATGAGGTGGTTAAACCTTGCTACAAATTCTCTCATCGGTTCATGTGACTCCATCTTCAAATTTGACAGTTGTGCAAAAAGTCTGTGATTGTCTTCGATGGGCTTGAATCTCACCAATAACTTTTCACTCATGACTTCCCAATTGGTGATGATGCTTGGCTCAAGATTATTGAACCAGTCTGTTACGTTGTTCTCAAGAGTCTCCACAAAGAGACGTATTGTGATGTCTTCATGTGCAACATGCAAAACAAAACATGTCACCATGAATGTTGAAAGATGTTCATCAGGATGTTTGGAACCATCACCATGAAATCTTGGGAAAAACTTGCGTGAACCCTTGGGTAGTTCATGGTGTCCTTCTAAAGCCAACGGTCCAATATTGTCTCCCCAAGGCAAGGAGACTGGACATCTTGTGTTTCTCGTGTTACGACCATTGCAGTTGTTGTTGTTGTTGTCACCCATCACTTCGGCTGGGACGAAAGATTCTTCTTCTACTATTCCTTCAATTAATTGCTCAGGAACCTCCTGAAAGATTGTCTCTACTTGAATAGGAGGATTTCTTCTCCTTCTGGTATATACTCGGTACGCCAGGATGCTTAATTCCATGTGGGTGGTGGCAGGACTGGTCTACCTGTTGTAAGATTTGCTCTCTCTTCTTCTTTATCTTGAGTGGTAGATGTATGATTTTTTAAGATAAAAGTGCACAAGCTACTGATGATGTCTAACTGCTCTGCTTCAATGAAAACTAGATTCGGCTATAAGACAGACGAAACAAGTCCTAATTGATGTACTGGAGTAGTAGGATGCCAAATGGTCATTCCTGTGCAAAGGTTGAGCTTTGTGAAGTTTTCAAGCCTCGTTCCCCACGGTGGGTTCTAGAAAATAGCTGTTTGTACGAACTAGCACTCCAAAGGTACTAATTATTATTCCAACACAACTCATTGGCATGTCACTTGCTAGACTATTTCTAGTCATGATTATTCGTGAATCACTAAGTTTTTCAACTTATGTGGGGTATGGAGAGTTGATGTATTGAAGGAGTTCAATGTTCCATAGCAATGGAAATGATAACACATGTTAGGATCAGTATAGTAGGTCAAATCAAACAAAAGAGCAGATAAAACTACCAAAAAAAGAGAGTTAAGGATAGAAAAAATAGAGAAAGGCATGAGAAAAGGGAGCAAGGTGTCCAACTAACAAAAAAAGGAAAACTCCAAAAAGCATGAGAGGGAGAGCAAGGAAATAAATGTAGAATGGAAAAGCTATAGGACAAACATGCACAATGAGGGAAACAAATGAGAAAGTATCTCCAAAATGATAGTCTAGCAACTAGAAATTGGGCTAGTTCTTAAAAAGAAAGCCAATTTAAGAAGAATAAGTGAAAATTTTATCTTCATTGACAAGGAAAAAAAAGGATGGAAAGTAACAAATTTTTTGAATTTGTTGCCAACTTGAGAGAAGTATAATTTATCTTGAAAGTTCATGTTTGCCAACTTTATTCCATTCTCAATGAGCGTGCAGAAAATGAAAGTGTATAAACATTCCGAGCAAGATCTTACTTCCTCAAGAACTCCATTGATATGCTAGTTGTAGATATCCCTATTTTGCATCCCATTGATGATGATGTTTGGGTCATCCTAATAATCAGATTATGAGCCCCTATTTGGAGTCCTAATTTGAGATCTAAGATTAAAGCTTTATCCTCTGAAATGTTGTTCTAATTAATTCTAGTAAACTAATTCCCAAAAGCATGTACATCTCCTTTGTGATTCCTAAGAAGAGTCCCCACACTTGAGCATCCAATATTCTTCTTAGAAGCACCATTAAAATTCAATTTAATCTATCCAATTAGAGGAGGTCACAATTTTCCAGAATCCTTCTTGACTAAAGTTTTAGAGAGAATACCATCATGATATTTCCTAACTTCGAGCCAATTTCTCAAAATAGCAGCTTTTCTTGGGTTTTCTTCCTTGAATTTAGTTACTTTGCAATAACCCACCCTTAATTTTTCTTTCCAAATCTTCACAACTTGTTAGCATTAGCCAATAATCAAAGATGATCAATTTAAGTAAATTCCCTTCCACTTTCTAATCTCCCAAATCTTGAGGTGGACAAGGTGAGAGCATACGGTAGTAAGGTTACAATGCTACGCTCTTGAAATAAACCACTTGTTCAGTGGGGTGAGTATGAAATCTTCAAACATAAGGAAACATCCACTTATTCAGTGGGAATTATAAATTGTAGGAAATGAAAGCATCAGGCGGCTAGCTGTCCAAAACCATTCATGCAGTGGGATTCATAGCTCAACATGAAAGTAAACACCCGCTTATTCAACGAGCATAATGTGAAATCCAAAGAGTCATCGGCTTATTCAATAGGAATACCACTTATTCAGTGGGTGTTAGTATCAAACTAGAAAGAGCAAGATAAGTGAATGGTACTACCAGGTCAATATTACAATGAAGCTCAATACAAATGATACTAACAAGTGTAAATCTGCTATATGGCTGTAATAAATGACTGAAATCACGAGACAATCAACTCAACATGACAACCAATTGAGCCAATGATCTAAACCTACAACATGTTAGCAATTATACCTCAAATAATATGAAGGAAATAACAGATATCGAGTCTGATATAGTTGTTGCAGCAGTCTAATGCACCAAACCAACAAGCATATGACTGGCACGCCACCTCCACATTAGACCCAACTTGTAAACAAATATCCTCACCAATGTATTATCAATTTTCCCTCACAATTTGACCCTAAGAAGACTGTATCAGGTCTGAAAGGTTGTTGTAGCGGGATTAATATGCAACAACAGGTTTGAAAACCCTTCAAACAACAAGCTCTACTATGGCATGCAACCCAAGGAAGTCACCAACTCACCATAGAACATTCACAAATTGATTGCAAGGTCATAGGATGATCATGGTGCCACCAAATCAATCCAAACAACAAGAAAAAGAGAAGAAATCTTCATAACTCCCAAAAAAATGTGTAATATTCCAAGCACTTGTCCAAGAAAATAAAAGTGACTTATGCCAAACTATCCTTAATAATTATACTGGTCGACCTCCACATGAGAATTGTGGGTCTAAACAGTGGCTATGGAGCTTACAATAGTCATTGACCTGGAACAATCAACTCACCATAGAATGAAAAATTTCTTACAATCCTAGTTATTTAAGAGGAAAATTTCTTACAATCCTATTCATTTCAAAGATAAATTTCTTACAATCCTAGTCATTTCAGAGATAGGGAAACAAGAGTTTCAGTAGTCAATTTTCCTTATGCAGATCCACCAAAAGATCATTATGAGGCATTCAATGAGATGATGGGTCCCCACCTTGTGACATCATTGATCTTCTTGCAGGTAGGACAATCTGTTGATTGGACTCAGATCAATTTTGGCATTAATGCAGAGAGCTTGTGTTCACTTGTCACTAGGGAGCTTTGATGTTTCAATTGGGTGGAGAGGGAATATGATCAACTGGGTATTTGAACAATTAAATGAAGTTAAAAAATTCATGGAGGTGGATTATTCAGTGTTTCTCCCTCTATTAACAAATTCTTTTGAGGTCTATCTATCTTTTTTTTTGCTAATTTGTCTATTCAATGCTTACTTTGTGAGGTCTCTTCGTTGGGATCCATTTTGTCTCAATTGTTTGGCTCTTCTTTAGGTAAGTACCCTTGTTTCTTCCTTTACTTAATAAAATATTAAAAAACAAATTCTTAGAAGTGTTCTGTGAGTTTTTTTGAGTTTAGCGGGTCCTATTATTATTGTTACCAACATGTATTAATGAAAATGTGACTACTACTCATGCAGGTTATCTTCAAATAATTTGAAACATACTTGTCAAATCTCTCAAAACCCACTTGACCACACTTCAAATGAATGATTCCATCTTCATTTATGTAGATTTTCCCTTGTACAAATCAACAAATACTGAAATAGAGAAATTTTAAGAACCACTTATTGCAAGTGGATATTGATATCAACCTTTTAAAAGCAACGATTTAAGAAATTTCCTAATATGTCAAAAAGTTGCTTCTAGCATCTATAGGTTTTGTAGATGATAAGTCAACCAAATACACATATGATATGCTCTTGACATGAGAAATAACAACCTCTCTGTCTTTTCGTACACACCAATCATTGTGAAATTGCTCTGGAGGACTGGATATTAGGCATAGGATGGAATCCCTACAAATTTAGCTCATGGAAAAAGCTTCTATTCTTTGACTCTACTGACAACATTCCTACAAATAAAGAGATAGTGAGACACATCTAGACAGTGGTTCTTATATCTCCTTGTTCATAAACTAGACATGAGAAATCATATATGCTTTTGGGTGTGAAAAATTACTCAGGAAATTGTGTCAATTATGCATCATTGTCACCAAGCTGCTATTGTTAGACCTCCAATTATGCCATAGCAGAGAGAATTGGAAATGGCAGAGTCACAAGCATCACTTGTGGATCAAAATGTTTAGCAACTCAGGCGTCCTCCTCAACCAATTCTCCCAAATATGAATGTAACAATAAATTCACAAACAACTTCGTTAATGAATCAAACTATGCAGAAGGAAGGGAATGAAGGAAGCTTCTCAGTAGGAAAGATTTAAAAGGAATATGTAAACAACTTAATAATTTTGTGCTCTTGAACGTTAATCAAAGTGCTATCATACAAAATAGAAAATTCAACTATTTTTCCATATAAGAAGTTGAAATTTTGATGTTACAACATATACAGGTACTATCATATCACATTAGTGGTATCTAGTTAGGGTGGAAATGTAAGGGATATCTTGTTCCAAATCCTGGATCAGCTATAGACATGTTTTGTTGTAATTTTTTCTATCATATTATATAAATAGTCGACTTAATGCCTTTTACTTTAAAAAAAAAAACTCTATCTGTCTGCCTAAGCTGTTGTTTTGTAAAAGGGTACGGACCCTTTTCAAAATCCCGCTTTTATCAATATCATTACTTTTTAGACAGTCCTTCCAAACATTGGAAATCTAGGTAGTTGATTGGCTCATGTAGTAAATTGTAATAGAAGTAATACATGATCCTTCTTGCTATACATCTTAATTCGTTCTCAAGGGAAAAGTCCTTCTAAGGGTCATATCAAACAAATGGTTAAATTAACTTCAATTAAGTATATTTTCAAATTTACTAAGAAGCCCACAGCTTGATTGGAAAAAAAAATCAATAACATTGATGAAAAGTTTCAGGATTCACTTATTTCCGTATCTTCCTTACAAATCATAAATATATATAGCCATGGAAAGGATGCTTATAGTAAAAAGAAGCATCCATTTGGTATCCCAATGGTAATCGATAGAACCGATTTAGCTTGGATCCATTTGTAGGCAGATGAAACATGGACCTTTCCAGTAAATCATCAAAATGTGTAGCCACAAATCCTTGATCTACACCATCCTCATTTTTCAGCCTAGTAGCCAGTTGATGCAACATATTTTTGAAAACCTTCTCTGAAGGTTGCATATGAATGAAGAAAAACCAGTTATGAAAAAAACAAAACAAAACGGCTATTTGAAAATGACAATCTAAAAACATTGCAAACTCAAATCCTACCATGAAAGAAGTAGAATTAAACTGGAATTTTAAAAATATGCAATAAAATCATAAAAAAAAACCAAGAAACCTGTAAAACAAAAAGACCAGTGTGAAAAATACAAGGGTTGATAAAGACTGCACAAAACTGTCCACACTGAAAAAGCTCATCAGTCTTCTAGAGGAAGGCATTATCTACATCAAGCATGACTAACCTCTCATATTCCACAAGACTCCAGGAATATAGCTTGTTCAGAGAAAGAGAAAAGCGCTTGTCAAACTCTGACTGGTTCTTGTAAGTATTATCAATGTTTTCTACATATACAACTCGAGCTCCATCTTCACACCTGCGTATTGATCAACAAATTTTCTTCATTTCCAACTTCTAGGATAAGAATTCTTTTCTATTCCTTCAATTGAAAAAATGAAATGGGCTTGGTCTTACAGTGTTTTTCCCCAATCTAGGGGGACATCTTTGGATGCTATAACAACAAGATCTACATTCACTTTAAGGTTGACAAGGTATCTCATCAGGACTCGAATTGCAATTTAAAATTCATAGTCTCTGGGGGTCCCCATGTACATCGTTTTAGCATAAGCATGTTTGGAAGAGCTCTCTGCAAATGCTCCTCCATGTATAGCATTTCCATTTCTATATACACATAAAAATAGAAGACAAACCGACCACAAAAATGTACTCTTCCATGCAAACACAAAACCCATCATAACAAAGTCCAATCTCAACTTTTGTTAATGTTAGTTATGTAGACTGCAAGATTTTGACATTGACCAACAATACAAACCGTCAATATAGGTCGTTACCTGAGTGTACCTTCCATGGAAAGTTTATAGAAAACAATTTAAAATAAGTATAATAATAATTGTTATCATTGCAACTCAGGTAGGATGATACATAGTCTCGAGTTTGAAGGTTGTTTATGGGAGGGAGATAAATATTGATCACCAAAAAAATAATTTATGGACTTTGACTTTTATAAATTATTAGTATATATATATATATTATTTATTAATAATATTTATAAAAAAGCGAGAGATATCCTAGTATATATAGAAAATGAATTTGTATGTCGGTTACATTTCTTAGTGCTTTCATTGTAGAAGCCTCTCGGCTTAAATAATAAATAATATATATATATGCTAGTATACATAGAAAATGAATTTGCATGCCGCTTACATTTCTTTTATTTGCATGTCAATTACATTTCTTTTAATATCCTTTATTTATAATATATATAGAAAATGAATTTGCATGTCGATTACATTTCTAATTTGCATAGAGATAGAAAATGTAAAGATATATGTTATTCAAACTTAGAACATACTTGTTACTCAAAAGGAATTTATTGGATGAATTTAAGCAACTTGAGTCTATTTTTAAGTTTTGTGTTAAATTGTTTGAAGTTTACATATATTTTCATGTTTGTGTATTTGAATATGTTGTTCTAGTATATATATAGTATTTATTAATAATATTTATAAAAAAGCCAAGAGATATCTTTCTTGAGGCGCTTATTTTTTAATCAATTTGCATGTAGGTTACATTTATTTTATATGCATGTTGGTTAAATTTATTTTATTTCTTTTATAATATATACAAGCAGGAGAACGTCAAAATAAACATAGCTTCAAAAATGTACATGCATCCTATGCTTTCATTGTAGAAGCCTCTCAGCTTAATTATATTATTATGGGATGTTAATTTACGTCGAAGGCGTATCCAATTTGAGAGAGACCAACCTAAATTTTGAAATCAACTGTAGACCTCTCTCCACAGTACCTAGCCAACAATTGAAATGATTTCAATCATTGATAATCTTCTACAACCAACATACACAAACAATGAATGAATTCAATCTCACCTAACCTGCCGCCGAATTACATTGAATTCAATCTCACCTAACTTGCATAGTCTCTTTCACCGCCACATTCATTTGAATGAGATATTAAAACCTCATAGGTATTTTATTTGGAAAACTCGTGGTCATTGAAATTAGATGAGGAGTTGAAATGTTGTTTTTCTGCAAACATTTTCTTGCTTTCACAGAGTTTCTCACAGTTGGCGTCATGGTTGCCATGGGAATCGCCTGCTTCCAATGAAGAAGGCATTTATTTATCTCTAAATTCCTTGATGGATGTCCATGCCCTGTTCCAAAGCTCCCATTTTGGCACAGGCAGGGAGGAAACTGGAGAAGGTTGTGGAATTTGGCTTTACACCTACCAATTGCATATGCTTGAAAGTTTCCAAATCCTTTTCAACAAATCCATTTTGCGCATATCTTGCAATCATTATAGTCCATGAGATGCCATCTACTTCAGGTATTTTGTCAAATAGTTCGTGTGCATTATTAATGCTTCCAATTTTTGCATGCATGTCTACCAAGGAAGTTACTTCCTCTATCCTTTATGCTTCGATGGATGTCCATATTGTTCCAAAGGTCCCATTTTGGCATTGGGTAGGGATGATGCTAGCAAAGGTTGTAGAATTTGGCTTTAAACCTAACAATTGTGTTTGCTACTATGCCTGCCTTTATTTTGGAGCTGCAATACTAGAACAGGCAATCCTTGGCTCATGTCCATATTTTGTAATGAAAGTAGGAGGCATCAATTTAATTTTGGGATTCATGTGAAAGAGTAGAGTAGAAAGATTTAGTTTTGGACATTGCAAAAGTGTCAACATAATAAACTATTTAAAAGGAAAATCATTACCCTGTGTCACATCTTTCAAAACTAAAATGTCTTGAGACAAGTAAATGGGGGAAAATCAATGTGAGAGTGTGATTCTATTCTAAAATATATATTTTAACTAGAGAAGGGTTTGAAATGCTAAAATTAGCCAATTGTAGAGTGTGCAAGAGCACACAACCCACTCAAATATGTAGAACTTCTAGTTTCCTTCTAATTTCTTGTCGATATCCTTAGCAGACCTCTTAAGCATGGCCTTCTTTTGGACAAGGTTTGGAGTAATTTCTCCCAAGTACCATGTTTTGCATCCTTATTACCCTCTTGAATCTCTAGAATCTATAGTGAATCCTATTCAACTAAAATTGGATTCCATGGCTGCTGGGAGATATACCCTAAACATTACAAGGATTAATTGTTTAGTAAATATTGGCATGGGTATTATTCAAGCTTATATAACTCACATTTGCAGTTCCCAAAGGATTTCACAAGAAAAAAACCCCAAGTCAATATAGTCCCTTGCAATGTACTGCTTTATGCTTCTTCCTTGACCAATGAAATGCAATTTCCAAGTGTAAAACCAAATTCCAGCTATGGTCTCATTTATTTTTAGTCTCGATTTAAAAAGTGGCCAACTGAAGAGCATGCATTGAAGTTAATATTTGTTACGTGGTAGAGGGAAAATTAAATTAAGTGTTGGGCATTATTGGAAGGGAATGAATGGTCAAGCCTCAGGGCATTGCAATGTATGTCAAACATTTCATGCATTGCACCTAATCTCCAATGTTTACAACATTACATATTGCTACTAATAGGCCTTAAAATGTTAGCTTCCCACTTTAACATCAATGTATCAAAACTACTCATGCTACAATGTAAGTAAAATGAATTGCTAGAAGTTGCTCTTGAAATTGCATATCAACTTCATCAGTAATTACCAATTGAAATAACCTGTGAGTGCAAAGAACAATTTTTCTTCTCGACATTGCAAATGGGATCTTACCATCATTTTTGAAGATTGAATTATCACTTATATGTAGGTTGACTAATAACCTAAAACGTTTGCATGCTTT